>JAHXMU010026595.1:16915-30048 GCA_019455685.1 Philornis downsi
TGATGGCTATTCTAAGGGATTTGACAGTTCTTACTATAACCAGGGTATAACAACTATACCTATACAATGTGGCTGGAAAAAGTGTATTGAGCTAAAAGGAGATTATGTTGAAAAATAATGAAAATTGTACCCACCTTTTTGTGTCTTCTTTGCTAGGTCGCCCTCCTATACCCCCAATATTTTAATTTAGCTTCAGTGAATCTTCTTGTCAGTTGACCATTTTTGTTTGCTTTCGTCTCTGTTTTATTCCATGAAAACTCGAAAAATCTATTTTTTTATCTCTTGCTTGCAAAAGTAAGGAACATTTAGATAATGTGCGTTGTGTTGATTTTAGCTTCAGGCGTTGGTGAACCTTTCTTCTCTGTTTTATGCTCAGAAAAGTATCGATAATTGATCAATAAAACTCAAAATATTCGTTCAAAATTATTATATCGCAGATATCAACAGATAATCCTATCATTAATCATCATTTTTCGAATGCATTTTACGGGAAAGCATCATCGCGAATTTTCCTTTATGTCTCCTATCAACTGAAAACTCACACCTCGAGCTGGTGATTTTAATTTTTTATTAAATTTTATTATTATTTTATTATTATTTTATTATTATTTTTATCCATTGTAAAAATCGCAAAGCACACATCAGTTGAACTGACAAAATCGAGTACTGTAAACAAACTAAATGACAGCTAGCGCTCAAACTCTGCATCTGTCTAGAGAACTTAGTGAAAACAAATTTTTTGACAAATTTTTGTAAGTGGCCTTTTTAATTTATTAATTCTCGGTATTTCTTTTTTTTTAACAGAATGTACATGCAAGAAATTATGAAAAAAATTTCTCCTGATGTACCGGATTATCCATTTTTCCGTTTCAAAAGCAAAGTTCAATAAAATACACATCAAGCTATGATTTCGATGAAACTTTTATTTCATTATAATGCTTGGACCTTACCATTATGTACGAAATACCATACTACTTAAATGATCGACTGTGGATTAAGGTTTCGATCAGTTTTTCCCACATTTCAAGCGGTATCTCGGCTATAACTTGACGAATGTTGGTTTTCAAATACTCTAACGTTTGGGGATTATCCACGTAAACACAGTTTTTGACGTAGCCCCACAAATCTAATGGCGTCAAATTGCATGATCTTGGTGGCCAGTTGCCGTCGCCAGAGCGTAAAATTACGCTTTCTGGAAACTTCTCATCCAATAAAGCCAAAATCGTTCACGTTTTGTGCCTCGGCACCGTCTTGTTGATACCAAATCTTGTCCAGTTCATAACCTTCAATTGCAGTCCAAAAAAAGTCGGTTATCATACGGCCATAGCGCTCTAAATTGAAATTTGGTTTATCAGCCACATTTTCACTAACAGAAGCTATATTTTCGGGAGTGCGCACGTTGCGATGATGCACAGGCCTAAGCATACCTGTAACACTTCCAGTCTGTTTAAATTTCTTTATAATCTCGCCTATCCTTGCACAGTAGGTCGATTATGGCGACCATAATCACCCCGTAATGCACGAAACGATTGAATCACCACTTTTGTAGCAAGTTTTAAAATGTTTAAACGCGTTCTTCGGTTGTTAAACGTTCTGTATTCGTAAATGTCAAACCTTTCTCAAAATAAATAACACTTCAGATGACAGGTATTTAACAGTTGACAGTCTTGCCATACCGAAGGTTATGAAACCTCTAAATGGATAACTGTGTACTATAAAAATGTATTAATTTGTACCCTTTTTGATAGATTTTGTGTTCCCTAAATGTACGAATTTATCGCTTTCTGGCTATCGTTTCCGCTTCCATAAATTAGCCCGATAATGTATTCTGTAATTATCAAGTATTTGTCTCTTGTTTTTTGAACGTCAAATTTATGCATTTTATTTGTAGAAATTCCAAGCACTGACCTTAGCCATGTTTTTAGAAAGCCACAGGGAAGCAACAACCTTGCAGACAAAGTTATCCTTTGTGCTGTTGAAGATTTAACAGAATATGTATATTTCAAAAGAAATCTGAAATTCATGTGTAGTATTCAAAATTGTTAATGTTTACGCAGGCCACAACAATGCAGCAGACGATGACATTCAAATGTTGCACGTGTATTGGTTGGATATGCAGTGCCAAGAACGAGTCCAAGGATGCCGACATAAAGGCATAAGCAGAATCAGCTAAAAGGATGAACATCAGACAGCAAACCGAATGAACAAACGCCGCACACAGCCAGGGCAAGGACACCTAAGCATGCGCTTCAAACGCCAAGGTAAATGACACGGAACAAGAAGCAGATGAACGGTGGCAAAAACAGAGAGGAAGTCCAAAGTCTTAACTCAAGCACACTAGCTTCGTTTTGCTCTTTACTTCAGACTCTCTCTCTCTCTCTGTGCCACAGCATTCTGCATGAATAGGTTTTCATCTCTTATGCTCTTCAACTCTCATTACATGTTAAATTTCATTGCCATTTTTACACTCCGGCCGGTATTTCGTGCATTTTTCGATGATATTCATACAACAAAAACCTTGTTGCTATTTTAAGGCAACCCTGCCCACACAAATGCTTCCATCAATGGAATGCAAGGACCTTCTGAAGTCCCATTTCGTAATTTGTTCTAAGGTTAAACCAGACAAAGGTCCTTTGGCGTTTCAACTCTCAAAACGATTTATTGAGGTGAAGGTAAAGGTTATTTATTTATAGTTTTATGTTTGCTTTTTAAAGGACATTTTGAGTTGTATTTCTTTTTGATGAATGAATGAATTAATCATCAAGTCTAGTTTATTAGAAATGTTTGCTCCCTACTTTCAATGACTCACTGCTTGCATATCCCTAACAATTGTGACTTAAACGTTGTATCCTCTCACCTTTTCTATGATTCACATGTTTTTCTATGAATCATTTCTTTAACAGGTTCAACATGTTTTAAAATAACTACTCCTACTTTGGTTTAAAAAGACAGCAAATTAGGCTCCACATGAGTCATAACAACATAGAACGTAACAAAATCCCCCTGTATCCTTACGAGTTAGTATAATTTCAATAAAACAAAAGCAATTTATGTTAGTATATGTGATGAGAATACATTTATGTATGTGAGACTGAAAATCAGCGAGATATAAATAGGCAACTCTAGCAAAAGCCAAATAGGTTGAAAGGACGCGTAATCTAATAAGCGCGAGGAAAGTCAAAATATTCATGTCTTTCAATTTATCAAATTGTTGATGTCGATGTCTTTTAAGGTGTCCCGGCGGTCTAGAGCTGGAA
The DNA here is from genome assembly GCA_019455685.1 of Philornis downsi. Lineage (NCBI taxonomy): Eukaryota > Metazoa > Arthropoda > Insecta > Diptera > Muscidae > Philornis > Philornis downsi. The sequence continues at coordinate 20,173 of JAHXMU010026595.1, forward strand.
TATTTAGGATATTTTTAGAAATTTGTTTTTATAATAAAAAAAATGAAAAACGATATTTAAAATTTATAGGCTTTTTATTTAACTTCTTTTACATACAAAAATTAAAAAAAAAAAAAAAATTTAATTTTAATAATTTAAAAAATGGCGCTAAAGTTGACCCTCCGGAAAAATTGGACCAGGTCAGTGTTGTCCATTTTGGCTCTTCTACTTATCTGAAACACAAAAACCAACAAAATTATTAATCAGTATGACTGTAGCTGTGTGCCGTACTAGAATAAAAAAATTGACAGTTTTTTAATCAAAAAAAAATTCGAAATAATTGAAATAAGGACATGATTCTAGTACGGGCGATAGCCATTGATGTTGTGAACAACATATTAAAATTTCAAACGATTCGCTTGAATAGTTTTTTTTTTTTTTGACAACACCAGACCGAAAAAACTAGTTTTGTGATAATAGAGTTTAAAGTTTTAAGAGTGGATATTTTCAAAAATTTCAGAAATTTTTATTACTTGCAGTTAATCAGCGATTCCGGCACCGTACAGAAGTCCTTCTGTTTCTTCGTACTCCAATGATTCTTTATGCCCCTGATTTTTCCGCGCTGTTCGAGCTTCTTTTAAGTCATCAGTACTTCGTCGGTTGGCTGTGTATACTCGACGCGCGTCGCGGTGTTGTGCGAGTTGCTCCGCTTGTGGTCCGATGGTGATGCCCATGACCTCCATAATTTTCAAAACAGGCAGAAATATAAGCGGCAATATCAATTATTTTTTGCCAACAAACTGCTCTTTTGGCGCTAGCTGCCAGACACAAGAATTGAAACCCTCATTATTGTTCTGGTTATCACTATCAATATACAGGGTGGTCCAAAATGACCGAAGTGGTGTGAATTGCTTTTAACTTTTTATTTAAGACATTTTTTTTTATTTTTTTTTTTAAATACAGTAAATTTATGGGGAATAATCTAAAAATATATTAGTTATTAAAAATGATGATTTGATTGAAAAAGGATTTCTGCTTCGCACAAATGTGCTCTTTCCAACACATTTTCCATGACCTTTCGCAAAATTTCCGGTGTTATGTTGTTAATTTCGTCTCGAATATTGGATTTTAACTCGTCAATAGTCCTGAGCTTATTAACATAAACTTTCCCTTTTAAATAACCCCAAAGGAAAAAGTCTGGAGCGGTTAAATCCGGGGAAGGCGGAGGCCAATTAAAATTGCTTGTACGCGAAATTATTCTTTCACCAAATATGTCGCGTAAAAAAAGCCATTGTGGCCCTCGCAGTGTGCGCTGTGGCTCCATCCTGTTGGAACCATATTTGCGGATGCTTTTCCACGGCTGGCCTTACAAAATTTTCCAACATGGCCCGATATCGATCAGCATTGATGGAAATGGCAACACCTCGTTCATTTTCAAAAAAATATGGGCCAATGATCCTTTCTGAAGAAACACCGCACCAAACAGTACACTTAACTGGGTGTAATTATCGTTGATGACGTACTCTCGGGTTTTCCGTAGCCCATATCCTACAGTTTTGCTTGTTAACGAACCCATTTAATTGGAAATGGGCTTCGTCACTCATAACTAAGTTATGAATAAAATTAGGATTCTCTTGTGCTTTTTGCTGGAAATAAATTGCATAGTCAAGTCGTTACTGGTAATCTGTCGGTTTCAATTCTTGGACAATTTGAATTTTGTATGGAAACATTCTTATGCTATACAAAATTCGCTGCAGCGACCCTCTTGAACTGCCAAGTTGTGTCCAACGTCTCCTGGTTGATGTTTGTGGATCCTCCTGAATACTCTCCTGTACCACTTGAATATTGTCATTCGTGTGCACCGTTCGTCGTCTGCCAGCACCAGGAAGGTTCCTTACTGCTCCTTGTTCTCGAAAATTTGCAACAAGACGGTTTATTGTTGACTGAGAGGGTGCAACCCGCACATTAAATTGACGACGGTATGCACGCTAAGTCAACACAATGGACCGTTGATTTACAAAGTAAATTTCAACGATTTGGGCACGTTGTTCAGTTGTGTATTGATCCATTATAAATTCTCCAAGTCTTCTTTACAAAATGCTAAAAAGAAAAGAAAAAAAGTTATAATAAAAAAGTAATAAGGAATTCACACCACTTCGTTCATTCTGGGCCACCCTGTATTTTTGCAATAAATCATCTGCTGTTAATTCTTCTTAGATGGGATTCAATATTTATTGTGCGTCATTGTCTGGGCACTCATAGGTATCTAAAGTACCTGCAGCTTCACTTTGGCGCCATTTGCACCACGATTCCGGACCAGGAGGACAGTACGAGTGTTAAGGATTGTCATTTGTTGAACTTTTGTGATAATACGCTGCCCATGTTTCCTTTTTCATCCCTTCAATAGATTCTGAATTCCGTCTAATAAGTTGACAGCTCCTGTAGTAATTTCTTTGTCAATTGTTTATGTTTCGGTGCTTTATCCGTTTTCTGTCCTTTTGTTGTTTTATTTTCTCCTTGTTTTTCTGTCAATTTCTTTATTGTTCTTGTTTGTACAAGCGTTTTTTAACGCGCGACGAACAATGCGACCATTGATGCCGCCGCGTGACGAATCTGACTCTTCCTGCTAAAACGGCAGTAGAATCGAAAATACTGTGAATATTCTTCCAAAAATTGAACACAATTTAAAAGCCTATCAAAGCCTATATTTTTTAAAAAAATCGATTTTTGAAAATTCTAGACCACCGGGACCCCTAAAAAAACTGTCTGGAAAGGTTGATAAATTTCTTATCTGCAGTCTCTCCTAAATGTAACTCATGAATCAGTACAGCGTTAGTGGGAGCAACCTACCGGAGAACAAAACTGGTACCATCACTCATAGAGGCGAGGTAGGGGGGTATGAACCCATCTAGACTAGATGTTCACCGAAACGAATTTCATAAAATCTTCCCAAGAGATCTGAACTGAATCATAGTGAATTAGGAGAAAACTTGCACTCATCGCCTGTAGGTGTAAAGGCCACCTGGGCTACATGTGGGAATAAAAGAACTATTATGACATTGAGATACAGAGTGGCGCGCGAATAGTGCTATTTTTAACTCTTAATGAAGGTCCGTTATTTAAATATGTTAAAGGAGTTTTTTTTTACCCAGAACTGGGCCGAAAACGTATCCGTATTCAACACAATTTGGTTTCGGCAAGATCGAGCAACTGCACACATTCCCAAGCAAATTATCCAGAAACTCCACTTTCCGCTGGCCCCCAAGATCACCTGACTTGAGACCAGACTTTTTTTGATTAGGTTATGCCAAGCAAGAGTTGTACAAAACGAAACAAAGGAGTTTGACTGAATTGAAGCAGCCTGTTAAAGCAATAATTGAGGCGATCCCGCAATGAATTAGTTTTAAAATTAAATTGAATTTTCTATACAATAAAACAACGATAGAAATACATTGATTAAAAAAAATGATTGAAATACATTGATTAAAAAAAAATGCAGTTGCTGTTAAAAAGGCAACGAAATTCACAGGTTTAAACAGAAAACGATGAATGGAGAACGTGTCGGTATTCCAAATACTGAAACTGTATATTCGTCTTCTCCCCAAACTTCATTCGGCCAATGAAAAGAAACACAAATTCCCCTGCTTCTCATGAATGAGACTTGGGAGATCTTCTCACATTTAGTGAGCTTACACGCATTCAATTTTTAACCCCACTTAAAGGGACCTATAAATTATTCCGAAACATTGTAGCTGGAATAGCATTTACAAGACTTGCCAATTACTCGCATACTCAAAGCGTTCGTCAGACACATCGAGGTAACTGGCGTTCAAATAATGATAGGTGGCTGTTTGCGGTGTTCGACCTGCAATCATGCGATAGTCGCGTGTACTAATCTTTGCGCCACGGTCGTTCATGCTCGGTCAATGCAATAGCTTTATTTTGATGCCTTAAAATCCGCCAATATCGAAGTACATCCACCATAAAGCTATATATATGTATATATAAGCTATATATATAGGTACTAGATGACCCGGCAAACGTTGCTTTGCCTTCAAATTTTATTTTTATTGGAAATGTTTCTATGTTAAACAAAATTCTGTTTAAATACCGTTAGCAGGAGCAGAAATAATTGCTTTTTAATTTGTGGTTTGTATAGGAGGTACCACTCCCCATTGTCCAATCCCGCCCATATTTGCAGCACCACTTAAGATATGTACACCAAACCGATGTACCAAATTTTGTTCAAATACCGTAAACAGGAGCAGAAATATTGGATATTTAATTTATGGTTTGTATGGGAGGTACCACGCCCCATTGTCCAATTCCACCCATATTTGCAGTAGCACTTAAGATATGTACACCAAACCTACGCACCAAATTTTGTACAAATACCGTAAGCAGGAGCAGAAATAATTGATTTTTAATTTTTTGTTTGTATGGGAGGTACCACGCCCCTTTGTCCAATTGTACCGAATTGTAAATCTAAACCATCCCGGGCACCACCCAGACGCATATACAAAAATTTATGCAAAGCGGTCCAGCCGTTTAGCAGGAGTTCAGTGACAGCGCCCGTACAGTAGAATTATGTATATAAAGATATGCAAATACCATAAAGGGAATGGTTTATACGATATCGATACTCGCCGGTTACGATAATGAGCTACCGGACGGATAGATTTTGACAGTTCATGGGGGTTATGTTATTCCACTTTCATCAAATGTCCTATTTTTCTTTAATTTGTCAAGTCACTATGACAAGTTTCTGCGCCGAGCAACGTTTGCTAATGATAAAACTTTATTAGCAAAATTGATTTTCTCATCTGGCAATGATGCCGTCTTCGGGACAAAACACATTTTTATATTAATGAGTTTGCCAACAAACAAAATTGCTGTATTTGGGACGATGCCCATACACACGAGATTCACTAGGTGGCAATGCATCCTCAGAAGCTCCCTGTTTGCCAAGGTATTATGGGCAGATGGCATCATCGGTCCATACTTCTTCGAAGACGGTGATGGCATTGATATCAGCATTAACAAAGAGCGCCACAAGATCGATGATAACTAATTTATTTTGATTTAAATTGAACGTCATGTGATTGCTACAGAATGACACTCCGTAGCACCATAGCAAACTCCACGATGGGTATTCTGCCCTTAAGTTGTAGATCTCTCCCAAACATTCACAAAACGACCGTTGCCCTCAAAGTCAAACAGAAACCAGTGAATTGACTAATTCATCGAAATTCGATCATTTCTCTGCAATATCTTATTGGTAGGCCGCAGTAATGTAAAATTTTGCCCAGTGTATCGTTCTAAAAATTACGCCAAAATTTAAAAGAAATTATTCGATTGAACATGTCCTTTCTGGTGGCTGCCATACAACCTAAATGCCGTTCATTTAATTGCTCTCAATTTAAACGAACTATGAATAACCGAAGCATTTCGCGGACTTAAACGTGAAAATGGAAATAAATTGCACTGCTTACAAGTTCATTAATTTTCATCAAATTATAATTTTACTTTTTTACTATGCGGCAAATTTGTGCTAAATTAAATAAACATCGGGCGCCCTCTTCTGGCAAACATATAAGTTTGCACCCACAACCAAAAGTTGAGGCATAGCCATTGGCATAGTAATAAATTCTCTCAGAGGAGCGGAACTAAATTCATTAAATGCGTCTAATCTAAAAACCTTGGAGGGTGCTTGCTGGGCTTGTGGGCATAATCTGCATAAATTTAGGTAAAAGAACAATGGGTGAAAGCATACCTGTATGTCAATTCATCTGACTAAAATTCCTGCACTGATTATTCGGCAATAGCTACTCCCGTATCTAAAACGTCTCGGTATTAGAATGCTGTTCAGGTTATTTAAATAAATTCTTTCTCGTTTTAGATGCCAGCTGATGAGTGCCCAGCTAGGGTGGCAAAAGCGAAGAATATTTGAATTATTGTCGAAAGTAGTGAAATAAAAAGACTTATTTCTGTAACAACTAACGTAGATATATTAGAAAAAAAGCAATAAAAATAATAACCACTCTCAACTCATTCGTATAGTTGATCAAAGCTGATATTTTATAGTATTTTTTCTTCGAAAAATTTAACTCATTCGCACAGTTAATCAAAGCTGATATTTTACAGTTTTTTTTTTCTTCGGAAAATTTTAATATCGTGCAGCGATGAAACATCTTTTTTTTGTTGGTATTTGTAATTTCAAATGTTTGTTTGTTAGTCATGAATGTTTGTTAAAAATATTTAAGGGCTCTTCAACTTCAATTAGAATAGCAGAGTGATGGATTGCTGTATTTAAACATGGTCGTATACGTCTTCAATACGATCACACTAAACGATTTCCAAAAAGTTAATCTACTCCAGAAAATATACCAGAAATACACGATGTGGTTGTGAAAGATCGTCGATTAATAGAGAGAGATTTGGTAAAAGACCTTTGCTCCCCATTGGGCAGTTTGAGTAATATTTTGGCCGAAGTTTTGAAAGCTGCTTGCACAATGGGTGCTGCATGTGCTAACAGTTTAACAACAACATATCCTAATGCGACTTTCATAGCAACATTTGAAGTAGTCCAGAAAGAATACAACGGAATTTGTACATGGTTTCGTGGCTATGAATGAGACTTGTACCACAATGAACATGCATCAATACGAGAAGCTTAGTAAAGGTGCGAAACCAGTACATTGGCCCCGAACTGAATTGGGCTCTAAAAATTCGATAAGAAGCTGCTGGCATCAATTTTTTGAAATGCAAAAGAAATTTTGATCATAGATCGTACATCAAAATTGCTAAAACTATAGTCTTACATTGTTACTGCATCCTTCTGGATCAGATGGATGTAAACATTTATAAAAAAAAAAAACTGATTTACAGAAGAAAAAAACTACTTTCTTCAGCATTACAACGCAGGTCCCACACAGCTAAAAACCCCATAACGAAAATCAGTAAATGGAAGCACGTGTTTTTAAAACATTCATCTTGTTAGCCAGATTTAGTTGGGTGTTCTCACATTTCAAAAAATGTAATTTTGGAAACGACCTTCATAAAATGAAAAGGCAACTGCGGTCATAGGGTATTTACACCATGCACCGGGTTATCCATTTTTCGGTTTCAAAAGCAAAATTGAATAAAATACACATAAAGGTATGACTTCGTTGAAACTTTCATTTCATAGTAATGCTTTTATTTCATTAAATACAATGTCATTTAAATGATTACCTCTGGATTTGTTGCAGCAGTGGATCCTATTGAGGTAGTTTTAGACCACTTTTTCGCACATTTCGAGTAACATCTCGGCGGTAACTTCACGAATGTTGGTTTTCAAACGTTCCAACGTTGGAAGATTATCCGCGGAAATACGGGCTTTGACGTAGCTCCACAAAAAAAGTCTAAGGGCGTCAAATCGCATGATGTTGTTGATTGCCAATTAATGTCGCCAAAACGTGAAATTACGCTTTCTGGCAATTTCTCATGTAATAAAACAAAAACTAGTTGTGTTACATGACTCGTAGCACCGTCTTGTTGAAACGGCATATCGCCCAGTTCAAAAAAGTCGATTTTCATACGGCCATAACTCTCTGCAATTTGGAATATCTACCACAAAAGCGATATTGTCGGCAGTGCGTACATTGCGGTGATGCACAGGCCTGCACCGACTATATCTATAATGCTTCCAGTCTCTTCAAATTATTTTATAACCTCGCCAATTCCTTGCACAGTAGGTCTATTGTGACGACCACAATCACCCCGTGATGCACGAAAAGTGCCCACTATTGAGTCACCACTTACATAGCAAGTTTTAACGTTTTTAAACGCGTTCTTCAGCCATATTTGTAGATGTAGATGTAAATAAATAACAGGTATTTAAAAGCTGTCAACCTTGCCAGACCGGCGATTTTGAAATCACTAAATGGATATGAATATAATGATGATGTTATCTGTTTCCTTTTATAGTCGCGTTGTTGTGCACTTGGAATTCTTGTGAGAAGGTTGGACGATAAATAGAGAATATTGCTTGAACGTCATGCAGCGTTCTTGAGAGAGGAAATTCATCAAAATGCATGGAAAGCTCATGGTTTTTGCACCAAGATAACGTACCATTTCAAAAGGCTATTATTGTGAACGAATTTCTGGTCCAAAACTAAACAAATGTCATCGAACAACTATCGCTCATTCACCCGATATGGTTACGCCTGATTTTGCCCTCGATTCGAAACTCAAGTTGTCACTTTCAGCCGCTAGTTTTCAGTCGAGAGAAGTCTTAAAAGAGAAGCATTTTCGGAAATTGCATTGTAAAAACGTTCTGATGATTGCATTATTCGTTGGAACAAGTATTTTATTTCGGAAGCGAAGCCTGCTTTAAAGGTACTATAATCAATTTAAATGAATGACAACTGGTTTGTGTTTTATTGATCAATTCTCAGCACTTCTTTGACAGAATGTATGTTCAACCTTATTCCAACATGCATTCAAATGAGAATCCATTATTTTAAGTATTTACTCAAATCGTTAAGCTTAATTTCAAAGCATTTTATAGCATCCTCGCAAATCATTTAATCTCTTACGATTTCTCATCAAATGGCAAGCGGCAATAATGACCATTAAAGGACTCTCTCTCTATCAAATTGCACAAAATGTTCTCATGAGTGTTTATTTTATAGCCCCAATTTTTGGGTTTTCCCATAGCATAATCGTCTTTGAACTTTTCACGCACTTCCACACAAACTAATTCAAATTCAACTCACATCGACCAGCGGGAAAAAATGCATAATTCGTATTTATTCTGCACAATTCTGATCAATAAAAATTGTTTTGGGTACAATGCCCGCCTGCGAAAACATACTACTAGAGTCACATCCAGGGAAAAAGATTCCCTAATGGTAGCAAACAAAGGAACTCAAACAATCGTGTATTTTACGCAAATATCCTAAAGGATAAACATAATAAACGAAGGACTAGTCCATGTAAGTGAATGCAAAATTTCAAATACCACAATAGAGTCATGAGAAATGTTAATAAACTTGTTGTGGGCTAGCAAAAACAAAAAGAATATAATAAAGGACATGATAACGACTCCACCACTCCCCCAATCCCATCCCATCTCACTCGAAATAGCCGTCAAAATAACGAAAAAGGACAATGAACGTAAATAAGGTTAATATTCTTAAGAAATAAACGTGCTACGCTTTGATATGATTGCGTATATCTTTAAAACCCTCCCGTGCAACTTCTAAATATGTGGGTCATTGTATGGACGCAGAAGTCAGTGGATGGTCGATTGTTTCAGGGCAACCAATAATCTATGGCTGGGATAACTGAACTGGGACAAAGGATGTGATGTTTTAGAATGCCTTTGTCTGTTTATCTGAATTATAATTAGATGAATGTCGTTAAATGGTGGTTAAAGAGCCTTTGGTTGAGCTTTGATACTTCTAAACAGGTTAAGAAGTTACGATGTTCAAAAGTGCTGAAAGTTCACTGGACAGACAATTGCTAAATATTCTCTAAAGTGGATTATAAATGCAGATTGGTCATTTGCGGTGAGTACTGATGGGTTACAGCATAAACAAATGTTAATGATTGTAGATCTCCGATATGACATAGGAGTAATGCGGATAGGCTTTCAGGAAAAGATTTTTTTCAACACATTGCTCAACATAGGGTGAGCTGCAGCATATGAATGCTGGTTGCTTCCACCAAATATCGATTTGGATGCATTCAAAGTTTTTGAACTCAGGTTCCAGATCACTATCGGCGATTTAAGAGAAGCTTAGGCTTAATTGAGGAGGTTGGAAAACCAGGAGATCTGAATTCCTATTAGTACTCAGTATTTCACTGACTTAGGGCAACGGTATCCAACGGTATATCTTTTTGGAAAAAAAA
>JAHXMU010026596.1:0-152500 GCA_019455685.1 Philornis downsi
TTTTTTTTTTTTTTTTTTTAATTTTACCTTTATCTTTACTTTACCTTTGACACAAAATTCTGTGTTCCGCAGTCATGTCACTTAACATCGCTCATAATTTTGGAAAAAGCTTTCTCCACGGCATTCATCATTAGAGAATTTTGGGGAAACCTACTACTATTAATAATATACTGCCTGTTATAAATACGAAGTGTGTTCAAAAAATAAGCTGAATTTTCAAATTTCGCGGGCTACGTTCATTCAACTTTGGATTATTATTATTTTTTATGTTGGTACATTCGTTTCGAAGACATGTTGACGGTTTTATCCACATAGCACGTTTAGTTTGTTTGTGAGAGGCATAAATAAGACAAGTGTTTTGCGTGTTTGGCCACTTTCTGCTATCGAAAAAAATGGATCAAAGAAGTTGCATCAAATTTTGTGTAAAAAATGGAATTAAATGCTCAAAAACACTTGAAATGTTGACAGTGGCATACGGTGAGAGTACTCTGAGTCAAACACAAATGTTTACAAGTGGTGCAAGCTTTTCACAGAAGGTCGAGAAGATGTGAATGACGACGCTCGCTCTGGACACCCCAGCACATCAACAACCGATGAAAATGTTGAGAAAGTGAAAAAATTGTTATGGAGAATCATCGAATCACAATTAGAGAAGTTGCTGAGAATGTCGGTATATCGGGCATGAAACGTGTTTTGGGCATGAAACGTGTGGCAGGGAAGTTCGTTTCAAAATTGCTGAATTTTGACCAAAAACAACGTCGCGTGAGCATCGCTCAGGAATTGTTGAATAACGTCAACGATAGTCCAGATTTGCTTAAAATGGTCATAATTGGTGACGAATCATGGGTATATGGTTATAACATCGAAACCAAAGCCCAACCGTCCCAATGGAAGAGTCCAGGAGAGCCAAGACAAGAAAAAGCACGACAAGTTCGATCAAATGTCAAGATTTGGGTCACTGTTTTCCTCGATTACCACGGCGTAGTGCATCAGGAGTTCTTACCACAAGGTCGTACGGTAAATAAGGAATATTGCCCTGAAGTTATGCGACGTTTGAGAGGAGTGATACGAAAAAAACACCTGGAATTGTGGAAACAATTTTTCCTGGTTTTGCACTTGCTCACTCATCTTTGCTTGTGAGAGATTATTTGGCCAAAAACAACACAGTTATCATGCCTCAGCCACCGTATTCGCCAGATTTGGCCCCCTGCGACTTTTTCCTGTCCCCATGATTGAAGAGACCCATGAAAGGACGGCGTTTAGCAACGATTGAGGAGATAAAACCCGAATTGCTGAGAGAGCTCAAGGACATATTCAAAAGTGCATATCAGAACTGCTTCGAGAATTGGAAAAAAAACGCAGCAGAAGTGTATTATATCTGAGGGGGACTGCTTTGAAGGGCTTAAAATGAAAATTGATAAATAAATAAATATTTTTTGAGTGAAATGAAAATTCACCTTATTTTTTGACACACCTCGTACAAGCGTTGCCCATGTTTATGAGAGAATGTTCTAAGTAGGGAATCATTTTATGGATTAGTCTTCTACGAATATTTTAAATCAATCCGCGTTACAGATTTGTGGATCACACTTTTACTGCATACAAAATACCTCGTGGTCAGATCCTTTTTTGAAGTCAATGAAGATAAATGTTCCCTTTTTTTTAGAACTTATTGAGTAAATTCTCTGGCGTATGTTTGCCGCAATTCTGGCGGACAATGAATGAATTGTTTGCGAGAAGATTTAATTTATTGCAATTCGGGGAAGGTTTTATTCAATCTGGAAAAAATCGGAGTCTAATATAAAAAAACTGCAGTAAATTCCTTAACTGCAATGTTTCCCAATAATCTCTGGCAAAAATAAAAATTCAGATAATAAAGCAAATGATGTGATATTCATCCTTTGGGACAGCTACTTTCTCAAATTATGTTTTTTCCAAAACTATAATTAATATATTTTATAAGGTATCACTTAATTTGAAACAGGTATCATTCAATTTGCAAAAGGTTTCATTTAATTTAGAAAAAGGTAGAATTTAATTTGAAAATGTTAAACAATGCTTGGTAAAATGTCAACAAATCAATTGATGTGTTCTGTTCTGATAGCTCCCATATAAATGATCGATTTAATCCATAGATTCTTCTACCCGGTTGCACTAAAACAGTCAAATTTTATACACGTCAAGGCTTTATTAAGGCAGTATCTGAGAATTAAATTAAACCACATTTTCACGCTACTCCTGGTACGTCTCACAGACCGATTTCAAATTAAAATAAATTAACCGCAAAGCAATAAATTCTAATGAATATAAACTCAAGAAAAAATATTTGCAGAAAATATGGAACAAGTATAGAAATTTCAGTCAGGTGAACAATCGTACATAAACAACGTTCATTTGCATTGATGCAAAAGCGTTCGGAACGCCAGAAGGGACGCGGTAAATCGCTAAGTTGTTATAAATAATTACTATAAATTTATGCACAATGAAAGGAGTAAAATAATAACCTTTTAAATTTAATTGTTACTTCACTTGTTTTCCACTTGTAAATTATATGGAAACTATTGATTTTTACTAGACCAGATAGTCTGAATGTGGGGTGTCTTAAAGGGGCGCTATGCTGAACATTTTTATTTGCAGAATTAAGTTTAATAAAATCTGATGCTTGCTAAGCTAACTGGATTCAGCACAAAAAAATCAAATGAATGAAGCTCCTAACATATGGGTTATCAGAAAGGATGGGTTTCCAACCAATTTCTTTATACAGGGTGGCCCAGAATGAACGAAGTGGTGTGAATTCCTTATAACTTTTTTATTATAATTTTTTTTTTTTTTGCTTTTCTTTTTAGTATTTTGTAAAGAAGACTTGGAGAATTTATAATGGAGCAATACACAACTGAACAACGTGCCCAAATCGTTGAAATTTACTTTGTAATTCTACGGTCCATTGTGTTGACTCAGCGTGCATACCGTCGTCAATTTAATGTGCGGATTGCACCCTCTCAGTCAACAATAAACAGTCTTGTTGCAAATTTTCGAGAACAAGGAGCAGTAAGGGATCTTCCTGGTGCTGGCAGACGACGAACGGTGCACACGGATGACAATATTCAAGTGGTACAGGAGAGTATTCAGGAGGATCCACAAACATCAACCAGGAGACGTTCGACACAACTTGGCATCTCAAGAGGGTCGCTGCAGCGAATTTTACATAGCATAAGAATGTTTGCATACAAAATTCAAATTGTCCAAGAATTGAAACCGACAGATTACCAGCAACGACTTGACTATCCAATTTATTTCCAGCAAAAAGCACAAGAGAATCCTAATTTTATTCATAACTTAGTTATGAGTGACGAAGCCCATTTCCAATTAAATGGGTTCGTTAACAAGCAAAACTGTAGGATATGGGCTACGGAAAACCCGAGAGTACTTCATCAACGACAATTACACCCAGTTAAGTGTACTGTTTGGTGCGGTGTTTCTTCAGAAAGGATCATTGGCCTATATTTTTTTGAAAATGAACGAGGTGTTGCCATTTCCATCAATGCTGATCGATATCGGGCCATGTTGGAAAATTTTGTAAGGCCAGCCGTGGAAAACCATCCGCAAATATGGTTCCAACAGGATGGAGCCTCAGCGCACACTGCGAGGGCCACAATGGCTCTTTTACGCGACATATTTGGTGGAAGAATAATTTCGCGTACAAGCAATTTTAATTGGCTTCCGCGTTCCCCGGATTTAACCGCTCCAGACTTTTTCCTTTAGGGTTATTTAAAAGGGAAAGTTTATGTTAATAAGCCCAGGACTATTGACGAATTAAAATCCAATATTCGAGACGAAATTAACAACATAACACCGGAAATTTTGCGAAAGGTCATGGAAAATATGTTGGAAAGAGCACATTTGTGCGAAGCAGAAAATGACCACCACTTGCGGGATATCATTTTTAATAACTAATCTAAAAATATTCCCCATAAATTTACTGTATTTAAAAAAAAAAATTAAAAAAATATGTCTTAAATATTTAGTTATAAGCAATTCACACCACTTCGGTCATTTTGGGCCACCCTGTATTTTGCCATGTAATACAAAGTTAAGGTACGATTACGATTAAGCCATTGAATGAAATTAAATTCAGCATAATTAATCACGCATCATGGGCTTAGTAAACTTGGTTCTGAGAATAGAAATTGGCATTGCAATTTCTAAGTGGAAAACTTTGTAAAATTTTAATTTTGCCTTAATTCACATCGTTTTTGATAAGAATCTAGTTTTGTAACATTCCTTTTTTTTAACAACAATGCAAAAGGATTTTGAGCGAAGTCAGTAAGTCAGTTCACATGAGTGAAATTTGTGTTTCTGGTTTGTTCATCTTTTTGTCATTTAAACTATTTCATATAAATTAATTTAATACAAAATATAGCTTACTTCAATCTTAACTATATTTTTGTATGAAAAAATACAAACGGAGACTAAACGGCAGTTTTTGTAATTCCTTTTCCAAAGCAGAATTATCAATGAAGATTTAAACTAAAAAATTCCAAATGTAAATATTTCACATATTTAAAGAGTTTTTTTTAACAAATAAATACACGCACATATACTTTGTGTTAATCACATCATAGAAAAGGAATAATTAAAAAAGTGGTCCATGAGCATGAAGACTTGCATTCGCTAAAACATCATAAACCTAAATATGCAAAGCTTCCTTGTTTGAGAAATGTAAACAGTCAGCCAATTATAGGTTAGTTCGAATGTTTTCAAACAAGTTTCTTGTTTACATTGCGAATGCCTGAGGAAAATGTAGTCACCATTATGAATGCAGCTTTACGATACAAATATTATTTTTGAACACCTTAAAATCACGCGTTATGCTGCTGTTTTATATTTTACCAAATAGCATATCTAATTAGTTTATTATTAATTATCATTAAACTAGAATATCGATCACGTTTATAGTGCTCAAATATCCGATTTTTTCAGAAGACCGGTCTCCAATTTATTCGAAAAAATTAAGTTATTCATAGATCCGGTTTTCGGGTATTCGACAAACGAAAAAACCAAGTAAACCGGTTTTTGTCGAGTTTTCTGTATGAGCAAAATTAAATTGATAAATACATATTTTTATATCGAAACGTGCACTATAACGATAAACAAACGATAACGATAAACAAATAAATACCACATTGTAGACATATTGCCTACATTTGTCTACACCGAAAAAATGTCGTAGATGCGCCGTTAAAGAAATCTATAGTTCATTTCCAATAACTTAAAATAACTACACTAGTTATTGGCAATTAGTTAATTGGTTGCTAACGAGCTTTTAAATAACAGGAAAGTTCAAATTTTTTATTGTTTCGAAACTGTCATGGTAAAAACAAACATAAAATTACGAGTATTTCAAAAGCAGAGTAAATTTTTGGAGGTAAGTGATAATATTTACAATATATGTATAGTGGATTCTCTATTTAAATTAGTACTTTTTTAAATCATCAAAATTATGGATTATTGTTGCGGAGTATCAACGGTCATCCGGAGAATCATGGACAATGTATTTAAAATAAATTTAATAATTTAACCAAAATTACATTTAAAGATGAAGACACTTTTGAAAGACACTTTTCGGGAGAATAAGTTCTTTGGATGAAACTTTTCCTTTGAAAAAATATTTTGGAAAATGTTTTTCATACGATGAAGACTCTTAGGAAACACTGTTCATATAGAAAAGTGCTTTGTCAGCACCTATTCGTTTAGAAAAGGCTATTCGTCCCTTCCGAGACAGATACTTTATCGAAAGTTGCTTTAAAGTTGAGTTTCTTTGTAAAAGTTGTCTTTTAACAGCCTTTTACAAATATTTTTTCTTCCATTCATTTGTTCTATATGCCATATGAAGCTCGTATTTGATGACACTTTTCTATGTGAAAACGAACAATTTATTTTATGGCTTTTTTCTATACGAAAAATTTCTCCAATGACAAATTTCTGTATGGAAAGTGTTTTCCATAACAATGTTTTCTATAAAAATTAGAGGATATAATATATCCGAATTGCGCAAAAGAAAACTTATTTCATCAAAATTTAATTTGGTCTGCTCACTATTGTAGCATCTGTGTATATTTAAATGCATTGTGCTGGGATTCTTTCGTTGCAGAATATCTATCCGGGAATATTTATGTAGAGCATGAGTGCAAGACATTTTCATATCTACTACGTGCAGTTGGATTGTGTTGTCTCCAAAGGAAACTGCAGTGTTAGAAACTTGCTAACATATACAAGGACACTGACAACCACACATGGTTTATGCATGTACGTGTTTGTATGACTTTCAATTCAGACTGTTTTGGTAGGGTAGTTTCGTTTACTTCACAATAGAGTTTTCAAATTTCCCAAGTCGATACTTTTTTTCTTCGCACATATTTCTGTGGTCACAACCCGTAACAGCCTAACTCGATTTAGGACACAATTGAGTTATTAGCACCATCGTATTCAGCGTATCTAAATTTATTTGCTCTAAATTTTTCATGTTTGTATCTCTTCTAGGAAGGCAATTAATCCTAAAAAACCTAATAGCTTAAGTTATTTTTCTAAATGACTGTTTTGGCATAACTGCCTAAGTCAATTTAGGATTACAACAAATATAAACATTATTTTTTCATCATTGCCTAAATCAACTTAAGTCGTTAATCCAAAAAAAATAAAGAAACAATTTTATTTTCCTAACTTGAGTTAAGCTCTTATTCCGAATTACAATTTCGTTTTTTGATAAACTTAAATTGAGTTAAGGTCTTTCTCCAAACTTAAAGTTTTTTATTTATTCTGGAATAATAGCCTAACTCAACTTGAACTTTTTGACTTTCTTTCGTTCAGCAATTCATAAGAGCCTAAGTGTCTTTTTCGATAATATCATTTGACTGCGAGAATAAACAACTATTTTTTGTTAACAACTAAGTAAAGAAATTCGTTTCCTTGGAATCTGTAGCAAAGTTTTCCAAAAAACACCTTCTCCTGATTTTCAGTGAAAATTCAAAACTTTAAACTCCTGTACTGAAAATATTGAAAAACAGACTTAGGCTGTTATGGGTTATGACCACAGATATTTCAAACATATTTGAAAACATAGAAATTTTCCAAGATATGTAGATTGCGGATTTTGCTGTAAAAAATTTCTTCTAAGATATTATTTTCCAATTATGTACTTTATACGCCAAGTACCTTTCATGGGTTTATCTTCCCAATTTGGTAAGAACCCAAAAGATCTTTGCCACGGAAAGGTGTATATTTAGTTACTTTATTATTTTTAGGTGGTCGAAATTGCTATTATGCACAATATGCACACTTTGAAGTTGCCCTAACATTCCTGAAAATAATAACCAATATCGTGTTTATTTTAATAACCATACGGTTTAAACAATTATTCGACATTTTCTTTAACTGTTCTAATATACGAGTATAACATCAATATTTATTTAAAACTACTACTATCAAATAGATCAAGTAGTTAGTAGTAATAAATTATGTATATTAGTATATATCGGCTAATTCCCGTCAACTACGTGTAAGTTGGAAGTATGTAAGATAGGAGAAGGAGATAGGTGTTCTATTGGAACACTTTTGCCGACGGCCACAACATTTTATAGGGTTATCCACTTTTCGTTTCCAACTAAAGTTAAATAAAATACACATAAAGCTATGATTTGGATTGAACTTTTGTTTTATTATAATGCTTGGACCTTGCCATTGTGTACGAAATACAATGCCATTTAAATGACCGCCTCTGGATTGAATCAAGCAGTGGATCCTTTTGAGATAGTTTTGGAAAAACTATTGCCCAATGACAACTCCACACCATAATGCGCATCAAACAGTAAATTTTTCCGCATGCAATGGCTTTTCCACGAGCGCCATATGTAGCATATCCACCGAGTGAAAAATGGGCTTCATAGCAGAAGAAAATTAAGTTCGATTGAAAGTTCACGTTTGAATCACCACTAGTGTAGTAAGTTGTAACTATTTTTACGCGCTCTTCTGTTGTTAAACGATACTTAACAACTTGACAACCTTGCAAGACCGGTTGTTTTGAAACAACTATGTATTACCATGTATAATGTATAATACATATAATACCATAAAGCAAACGTTATTTATTTTTGAATAGCAAATCTCAAAATCAGATCAATATTTTCAAAATCCTATGTTTAAGTGATGATGCTTATATATATGTATATATTATTTTGTGGAAACCTGATCAGACACCAAAATTTTCCATTTGTTGTACTGCCATCATTATTAGTTACATTTTAAAGAAATTTATAATAATCAAATATTTTGGGAAAGTTTGTCTTCTGCATATGTTCAACATAATTATAATTAGTGTGGCCATTTTCAACATGGAAATAGTTCTTGTGCAGCTAAATGTCGCTCGATCATATTCATTCAAATAAAAATGCTGTTACAAAGCTGTGTAAAATCTAAAATTTTCCAAAACCGTTATCAAAAATGAATTCTAGAAGCTAACACCTACGCATTTAAAACAAATATCCAAATACAGACAACAGAAGCTTCTGAAATTACAACCTTATCATCAGATTGCTACCAAATGTCAGTCTGTATACCCTACAGTTGTGGTCGGTGTGAAGACATATTGCCACAAAGCCATTTTTAAATAATTTTGTATTTTCCCAAAAATTGATTTCGTTTTTAAAGACTTTAATCGTGTTCAAAAAGTATTAAAATTACAATATCCCGGTGAATTGGAGTAAATTGTGTGGAGTATACTCAAAAGTGGTTGTCACCTAAACCGTTTGTAAGAAATTTTAGTAGGATCCAGACCATCGCTAACAGTTCATAATTTTATGTTACAAAAATTGCAAATCTAGTGAATGATAATTGAATCACTGTGCTGTAACTCTTTGTCCACTAAGACCCAACTACGTATCTGCTACTGCTGTTATTGCTGTTAAGGCTAACAGCAACCAGAAAAACGTAATAAGAAAAACCTGGTTACGAAACCCTGATGAAAAAAACTTCCGCATTCATTTAAGATCATTTCTGTCTCTGGTCGTTGCAGCTTAGGCTGCCGCTTTTTGGTCGTTTCAACGTTTGAATGCTGTTAACAGCGGTGGCAAAACTTCATACTCGGCTGCCCGCTGGTAGAGTGTCTAACTGAATGTCGCTGCCACGTTTGTTTGGGTCACAGTACTATATGAATGAGCCTTTTCAGCCAATACTTCCAATAGAATTCGATGGAATCTTCACAGCCGTTGTCGGTCGGCACCTCTGCTGAGTTTTCACTTAGATCTATACAAAGCGTCATTATAGCTGCTATTTTAGGAGACAACTTTGTTTTAACCTCTCGAAGGCGATGTGTAATAACTTCAATGAATTCACATGAAACGTCTGCATTTTATTTATTGAGCTACTTGATTCAAAGACTAAAGGAGTACACTTTTGTGTCTCTAATAATATAATATATATATCTAACGATATTGGACGTAAAAAGGGTAAAACGGGAATTTCGCATCTCAAGTCGACTTACAAACTCCGTCCGGGTAGTGTGATGGACCAAATCCCAGCTATTAATTGTTTCTTCCATAAATAGTTTCATAGCCACAGTCAATTGGAATTTTGGAGGTAATTCCACTATGCATACTTTATAGAGGCCATCACTCCTATCGGTAAAACACTGGGATAATCGATTTTCCCAAATTTTTCTTAAAGCGAATTTTTCGACATGAACAAAAGCAAGCGGTAATCACATGATGCCGAGAGCGGCAGAAGAACCTCCCAACCAAGCTCCAGAAGCTACTGACAAGTCACTATAGATAAGAGTGGCATTTTCCTATTATTCTCCTATCTGCCAAGGCCTACCGCTTCTGAGCGGCTGCTTTATTCGAACGGTCCCATTGTAGACAGTACAGGTCTGAATAGGGGAGCAGCTCATAGGAGATAAATCCTCGTCAATGTCTCCAAACACATAACAAAACCTTCAAGTCATCAATCCTAGCTACTGTTTTCACCGACTCATCGTTATTTGATCACGACCGCTTTTGCTTCATATTACCGTAAGTGACTCACTTTGCATCACCAGCCAACATCCACTTCAGAAATGGGTAGATTTTGCTGTGATTAAGCAGCGATTGAGAAAGGGACAACGTTATACAGATCTTCTTCTTGTATACAGCCTTATTTATATGGTTCCAAACAGTTTTTATGCGCTATGTTTAGCTACTGGACTGTCGACTACATGACGGTCTGGCTTGACGATTTCCTCTATTCTATAGACATTTTCGACAATTGAACTCGGAGAGCTAAGTGCATCTCGGACATCAAAACCAGTGCAGAAACTTCAATCAGGTGAACTAACGTACGTGTACCAAAGTCCTCAGTTTAGGAAATTTAAAAGGACCACCGAGTTTGCCAAATGGGTCAATTTGTATGTGGGGTAGCTTAAGGCGTGTGACAGTGTAATCTATTTTCATTCGCAGTGCCAAATGGCTGATATATCCACAATTATACTGATAATGGCGCAACTGAATGAAAGATGAGAATCTATGAATAAATAAGTCAGATAAAGTAATTTATATGCGAGGTGCGGGGGCGCAGTCATTACTGGGTTGAGTTTTTCACACTTTACCCAGTATTAAGTATTATTTAAGTAAGTTCAGGCAACGAATTACGGATTACAATGGAAGTCAAATTGCAATAAGTCGGACAATTTGTATGAAAGATTTTGGAATGGGTGTGGAAATGTCGTCCATTCTCATTCTCAGAACTTAGATTACCAAACGCATGACGATAGGGAAGTAAGAAATTATGGATTGAATCTGTCATTTGTATGGGAGGTACCGGAAGGACCGATACAGTCCGCTTACAATCCCCAACTGCAATCTGGTAAAACATTAGACTCCAAGTTTTTAGTTTTTCAAAGTTTTAAGAAGTTATAAAAAAATTAATTGCAGTTAACCAGTCAGGCGGCCATATCATGAAACACATTTGGTCAAAATATACTTGTTATTTTAAAAGCTTCCCTCTACGTGTTTTATTTGTGCCCGTGTCAAATACTTAAAACTTCATTCCTCCGCGGAACTGTGCAATTATCGGAACGGTATCGGTGAAATTAAAACTGAACCTGATTGGCTGTTGCAGTATCAGCACCATAAACACTATTCACATTTTCAGTCTCCTGACTTGTATTTTCGCCTTATACTCATAGAGTATTTTCTCCATTTTTGGCGCACGCTCAAACAATACTGACTTGAGAAATGACATAATTGATGAACACGTTTTTTGAGTACGAAATCTTTTCTTTTTAACGCCATCTTGCGTAAATCGATCGCACTTGTACAGCACGAAATGCAGATTACTAATAATGGCAAAATAATGGATTTTTATTGCATTTTGTAAACATACGAGTACATAATTGAAGTACGCAACAATATCTATCTGCTGCAAAGGGCAGCAGCAGGACGCTCTTGTGCGATCTTCAACGTACTGTAGTTAACATGTCCAATACCATGTTTAACTAAAGCAGTATAATTCTCGTGCATGCTGACGGAACAAAACTAGAGAACGCTACTGCAGCCATCCCAAGCATTAAGAAGGAGTCATCAAAACTAGATCTAATGGTAAAGGGGGACAAAAATAAGTTGCTGGAATGTTAAAAAGTATTATTGTTTGCAAACAAATGTTACGATAAGCTTAGCAAACGATTTAGTGATAAAATGCTCTATCGACAAACAAAAATTATAGCCAGACACTTTTATCTTCAACGGAGAGCATCGGCGTCGTGTGAACCACGAGCGTCAAAATAAAGCGATTACTTTGGTTTTGTCATATTGTGCGAATGGATCCATTCGCTCGAAAAGTTTTCGACAACGAACTCTCTCAGAACGGCAAAGAGGGAAAATATATTATATTGGGAAAATATGGTGATAGATAAAATATGCAATGCTATTGAACACATTTAAAACTTCTAAAGAGGAACAGAATATTTCGCTATATTATTCATTGTATGAAAATTTATATTAATTTGATCTAACAGTAGGTTATCGAAGACAAGTGCGAACTTTAAATACTTCCGACAATGATCCCACAATTTTCAAAAAGAATAAAATAAAAAAACGTACTTTTCTCAAACTATGTATTCTTTATTAATCACATATAAGATCCCATCAATTGTATAGGGTTGTCCATTTCCCCTTTTTAAGTAAAGTTGAATAAAACACACATGAAGCTATGACTTGGATAAAACTATTATTTCATTATAATGATTGCACTTTGTCATTATGTACGAAATACAATGTCATTTAAATACCTGCCTCTTGATTGGTTGCAGCAGTGGATCCTTTTGAGGTAGTTTTCGAAAAAATACGGCCCAGCGATACATCCAGACCATAATGCGCATCAAATGGTGACTTTTTCCAGATGCAATGGCTTTTCCACAACCACTTCTGCAATTTTGCTTATTGACGTAACCACCGAATGAGAAATGAGCTTCATCGTTGAATAAAATTTGTTTGATTGAAAGCCCACATTTAAATCACCACCTTTGTAGTAAGTTTTAACTATTTTTACACATTCTTCGCTTGTTAAACGATCAATATTCGCAAATGCAAACCTTTCCCTAAATAAGTAGCACTGCAGATGACAGGTATTTAACAGCTGTTAGTCTTGCCACACCGGCGGTTTTGACAGCAGTAAATGGATAACCCATATAGGTTAAATTTGGCAATTAGTATGGGAGGCATTAGACAGTGTTATCCAATCGATTTTTTTTACATTTTGCCAAACATTACTATTGACAAAAATTTAAACTACTTTATTCTGCGCATTTGGGGACAAATTAAATTCGGTAAATCGGTCAGTTTGCAAGGGAAGTACGCGAATGGACTTGATACTGCCGTCCGTGCAATTGATAGACAAATGTTAAGCTGGCAATATATGGATCAAATCGGTCATTTATACGGGAAGCACCAGAAAGGGCGTGGCCAGTTGGTCGATTTTTCCTAGAATTTGGTAGACACTATAAAGCAAGAAAAAGAAAATAAACCCGTTCAAAATGTTTAAAAGTTCCCAAAGAGAAGTGAAAATACAATCCATTTTCATTTCCAAATACTATCTAACCAAACCCTTAATGCGTACCAAATTTGACTGAATTTATCATCGTGGGATAGAAGATATTGACTTAAGAATACCTTATATCGACAATTGCATGGGGGGAATGGTTAGCCAGTCGATTTTCTCAAATTATAGATTAAAATAATGAAAAAAATTTCAGGTCGACACATTCTTCCTATTAAGAGTTACTGGGATAAAATTGGACTTCGCAATGATAACGTGGTCCATTTTCATTAATGAACACTTCTTAACGTGTTCCAAAGTTGACTAAATTTAGTGTAACCAGGCAAAAGATAATGAACCTTAGAATATTTGGGTTAAATTGATCATTTGGTTGGAATGTACCAGAAGGGGGATGATTACGCGATTAATTAATTTCTGATTTTGCCGAGAATTAGAGATCAAACTAATGGACAAAAATTCAGATCGCTGCCGTTTACAAATTAAGAGTTACAGGGGAAAAATGCATTTCGAAAAGCCGATCAATTTATATGGTAGATACCAGAATTGGTGGGCCAACATAGCCCATTTACCATCTCCGACAACGATCTGGAAAAATATTGAAATGTGCCCTTTTTTAGGTAGTTACATAAAGATTTACGACAGTTATCGAGTCTACCAGCCAATCAGCGAAACAATGGCATCGTCCAATCGGCTTAAAAAGTCATTAACGCATTTACTCAAAATATACTTTGTACTCTAAAAGCCTTTCTCCGGATGTAGGGGGAATATTAAGTATAAGTTGTATCAATATCGCGAAATTTATCCTATCACCTGATTGACAATGACATTTGCCTTAAAAGTGTAATACGTAGACGAAGCTGAAATGAGGATTTACAATGAAATGTGTGAATATGTGTACACCCATTTTGCGAATATGCTAATGGCCGCGTCTGTATAAAACGATGTCATAGCTTTACACTCAACATGCCTTACAAAAATATCAGGTCACAGACCGTTATTAGCCCAAATAAAACTCACATGGAAAACGTTTACGTACATATCAACAACATATGGAGTTTTGAGCTCAATGCAGCGAATTTTCATTGATCCAATCCAGCTACTTGCAAACGGTTTATGTGTCTACACATGTGTCCATGGATGACTCCCCTAAAGACTGCGGACAACCCATGTGAATTCTACACATTGTAGCACTAATGTCTGCCCGCCTTCTACCTCACAGTTCTACCACCTAGCACTGACAGCGACCACTTTACATATACAGAGTAACATTCCATGCAGTAACAAGACAAGGTTAGAACTGGAATAGTGACCACTGCGGTTTTCGAGTAGCGAATTTATAATTTATAGCTCCACAACTCTTTAGTCTGTTCTTCTCCTTTTACGTAAACATCCATGAGAGGAGGGCAGAAAAAAGCCCATGGAAATGGAAAAGCGCAAAGACAGAGAATGAAAGGGAGATAATAAAAAAAAACAATTTGTGCCTAACCAATGGCAACCCAATAGCCATGTTTACCGTTAGCTTTCAGTTAAACTGCAAAAAAGTCGGTCAAGAGTGTCTCATTCCTGCTGTGATTGCAAAAGATCCCGTTGGATAGTGCGGTGTTGAAGTTGCAACCGTTGCTTGTTGTCAAATGTCTGTTATTATTGTTCTTGTTGCAGTTGTTAATGTTAGCAGTTAGATTTGTTGTTGTGCCATCAGTTAGTTACACGTACTATAAAGCGACTACATACTTATGTGCATATCTTCCAGTAAATATACGTACATTTACAGTACAACTACTCGGTTGTGGTCTTTCACTTGATGGTCTCCCAGTGCTCACCAAATTGGAGAAGTACGTTGAGTTGGATACGTGAATGCAGCCAGCATACACACTTGGATGATGGGTTGGTTGGATGATTAGAGGGACTATCCAAGTTAATGTATAATATAAATTGAAGCATATCACAACGGATAAAATAAATAAATAATCAATACTGTAATTTCAGTTAGATGAAATGACTTATAAATTCAATTACCCCATAACCTTTTACTGAAACATAACAGGTTAGTTTGGTAATTTACATATTAATTCAGCTATCTAAGATATTTATTAGTTAAATACTTAAGACTGATACAGAAATATCAGTCAGGCAAATTGACTGACATACCAAACATCTTTTTGCGTTACCGCAAAATGTGGGAGTTGCCAGTAGCAGCGCGGTAAATCTGATCCCAATTCTTACAACAAATGCTATGGGTTAAAGCACGTTAAAAGACGCATAATTATAAATTTCTGACGACTTATGTTTACAAATTGTAGAGGGAACATTGATTTTTCTTAGTCGGCCAAATAGTAACCAAGTCATTTAATCAGTCTGTGGCGAAACAGTCAGTTTTCATTCGGAGACGTAGCTTTACTAAATGCTTGAGGAGTTCTAAATTATAATACATTGAATTTAGTACAATTAAATTTTTGGGTACTAAAATGGGTGTAGGTCATTTTTATTGTACGTCCCCATACCAAATTTGACCAAATTCAGTGTAACTGTTTGAAAGACGAAATGTTGTCCATTAAGGAAGTGGCAGAATGGCTGAGATATACCGCCCTCACCAAGGTGGGGATTAGCATATTCCTTGACAGTCAAGCTGCCATTAAATCCCTGGATTCTGTTTACCTAAACTCAACGTCAGTCCTGAAATGCCGCAGATCTCTTAACGAGATGGCTCAGCATTTCAACATTTACCTTATGTGGGCGCCGAGTCACAGGGCCATACTAGGGAACTGCAGAGCAGATGAGCTGGAAAGACTGGGACTAACCTCACAAACTCCAGCCGAGTTGGTGTCTGTGGGCATGCCTTTGGCCACCTGCAAGCTTCTATTGCGAGATGGGCACACTCAACACCAAATGGTAGGTGGGCGTCTGTCTGGGGCCGTGATCAATGGAGATGGATGTGGCCTCGCCTAGATCTGAAGCGCTCACACGAACTGCTGTTCCTATCAGCAGAGTGTATCCGTCTTGATGGGACACTGGCTGATTGGAAGACATGCAGTGAGAATGAAGGTTGCGACTAGTGACTTCTGCAAGAGCTGTGGGAATGAGGAGGGGGAGAAGTCCATAAAATACCTTCTCTGCCATTTCCCCGTCCTGGCGAACAGGAGAGCATCAACACTGAGCTTATTTTTTAAAGGTAGGCCTTTTTATTAATTGTATATAATTTTTGCGCTAAACAGGAACATTTTTTATGAAAAGTTGCTATGCTGACAGCAATATCGAATTTTTTCGAAAAAAAAATCTGCGCGATTGTAGTTGCTTTGGATTTTCCAATTTTAAATTACGAATTCACATAAATTACTTTCAAAATTAATGAAACTCTTAATATGGTTAATTACCAAAAACATTTTTAAACATCTTTTCGAAAAAAGTAACACGTTTTACATAAAAACTTTATTCAAATTTAATAAATTTATCTTGTTGTACATGGTGGCGCACCAATTGTGCTATAATAAGAAATTCAAATCACTTCTTTTAATCAATGTTTTTTTTTATTGTATAGAAAATTCCATTTCGATTTAAAAAATGGAAATTAGAAAATTATTCTTGCGGTCTGAGGGGTTGAAGTTGGGATCGCTTCAATTATTATTTTAATTGACTGCTTCAATTCAGTCAAATTCCTTGGTTTGGTTTTGTAGCCCTCTTGCTTGAGACATAGCCTCTTAAAAAAAGTCTGGTGCAGTTAGGACAGGTGACTTTGGGGGCCAGCGGAAAGTGGAGTTTCTGCATATTAATTTGTTTGAGAATTTCCGTTGGAGTTCTGCCATAAGCGGTCTGGATATGTGTGCAGTTGCTCCATCTTGCTGGAACCAAATATTGAAACAGATACGTCTTTGGCGTAGTTCTGGGTAAAAAAATTGCTTCAACATTTTTAATTATCGTAACGGTCCCCATTTTGTGTTTGTAGCACGATTCGTGCGCCACCCTACACTTCTTAAACAAATCTACAATTAATTTTCAGTTTCTGAAGTCATATTATTATTGTTGAATGACTTATGATATTTGTGATAAATTGGAGGTATACGAGTATACAACAATATCTATACATTGTTCACGCTTTAGGTCTTGTGCTGGTGTTCAAGGGGAAATTTTGGGAAAATTGTGATCTCCGCTTTTTTTCTGAAATGTCCAGTTCTTCGAATTTAGCATTTTCATCCAGGTAAGTTTTGTAAAATAACTCATATGTATCTTTTTTAAGAAGGGGCATTCATTGGATATTTAGTTGGGAGACAGTTGCAGTTACCGTTTTCCTTCTCTCTTCTCGTTCTTCTACTTATTACATATTCAGATTTCTTCATTGCCTTTCCTACTTTCGTCCCTTTTATCTGCACGCGTTTCACTAGTACAGGGTTGCCCATATTCGACGGACCCATGTTTTTTAAATAAAAATCAAAGAAAAAAATAAAAATTTGGCGGTTGGCAATCTTATTCATTTAATTTGTTCCAAGTAGATTTGTTTACATCAATTTTTGAATATGATATCTCTCAAATGGCCGCCTCTGGCGTTGATGGCGTATTGTGCCCTTTTTGCAGCATTTTCCATCGTTTTCGCCAACATTTCGGCCGGAATAGCGGCTATTTCTTCACGAATGTTGTCCTTGAGCTCTTCTACGGTCCTTGGCTTGTTAACGTAAACCTTTGACTTCAAATGTCTGCGAGCGTCAAATCGGGCGAACGCGGTGGCCAGTCCAAATCACCACTTTTCGACATCAAACGGCCCGGAAACAAATTCTTCAGAAAATCGATTGTTATGCGACTTGTGTGCGGTGGAGCGCCGTCTTGTTGAAACCAGAACTGCCTCATACGCTTTCGACGAATAATTGGCATCACAAAATTGGTTATCATGTCGCGATAACGCTCCTGGTTGATGGTAACAGCATGGCCATTTTCGTTTTGGAAGAAAAACGGCCCAATGACCGTTTTCGCACTAACGCCGCACCAAACTGTGACTTTTTCGTCATGAAGAGGCAATTCTTGAATCTCCTGAGGATTTTCAGTGGCGTAAATACGGCAATTTTGCTTATTTACGGTCCCATTCAATGTGAAATGGGCTTCATCGGACATGATAATTTTGTTCCAAAATTGCTCGTCATCATCGGCCATTTCGATGACTCGTTGCGCCCATTCCAATCGACGAGGCTTGTCCGCAGGCAACAATCTTTGCGTCAATTGAATTTTGTACGGGAACAAATGCAAATCAACGCGAATAATCCGTTGTAAAGTGGACCGAGCCATGCCCAACTGCTCAGAACGGCGTTTTTGGGATGTTCTTGGGGACCTCTCAACACTGGCTCGTACGGCAGCGATATTCTCGGCCGATCGCCTTGGTCGACTTTTATTTGGCCTCTTCGGATTAGAAAGAGCCTCACCAGTCGAAAATTTTTCGTATAAACGCTTAATGGTGTTCTTAGAAGGCGCACTTCTCACATTTTTTAATATTTTAAAAGCACGTTGAGTTTTCACAATTGACTTCTTCTTTTGAATGTAAATTTCAACTATTTCAGAGCGCTCGCGTGGCGTGTATTG
The DNA here is from genome assembly GCA_019455685.1 of Philornis downsi. NCBI lineage: Eukaryota > Metazoa > Arthropoda > Insecta > Diptera > Muscidae > Philornis > Philornis downsi. The sequence goes on from JAHXMU010026596.1 coordinate 18,640, forward strand.
TTCCATGGTAAAAATCTGCTTGGACTGACGCTTCAAACGCGGTATGTCATTAAGCGATCTGACATCTCTGTCAAAAGTTATGGCGTTGCCAGATGGGTCCGTCGAATATGGGCAACCCTGTACTACTGCATACAGAAATGTTCCAATTTTCAATTTTGCGAAACTGGTTTTATGCAATGAAAGATCGAATTGTGATTAAATTATTCATTTGGAGGTACCAGAATCCACATAATGGCTAAAATCTAGGCAACCGCAACCTGCCAATTACAAGTTGTAGATTAGAGATTGAATTTAAAAATTGAATTGGAAAATCTATATGAGAGCGTGGATCAACGTAGCCCTTTTACAATGCTCTGATACGATTTTGCAAAATATAGGACTGTTCCAAGTTTTAACCCATTCGATTCCAGTGTACCCGCTTATGGTTAAAAAATTAACAATATTATGATGTCGTGAAATTATATTGCGCAATATATTCTTTTTTACAAACAAACGAGGAAGTGGTGCATATAGAAATTAAAAGCCAGTATAGAAATTTCAGTCAGGTGAACTGATTAGCATATACCTTCACCTAGTGTCCTTTTGCGTTGGTGAAAATGCTGTGAATTAACAACTGATAACAAATTACTATTTTCTGGACATAACTGCAGGTTTATCCATTTAGAGGTTTCAAAATCGGCGGTCTGGCAAAGCGTCCGGCTATTAAATACCTGTTATCTGAAGTGTTATTTATTTTATTTGCCATTTACGAATGTGGATCGTTTAATAACACAAAATTGGTGATTCATACGGGTGATTATGGTCGTCATAATCGACCTATTGCGCAAGAAATTGCCGAGATTATAAAGACATTTAAAGAGACTGGAAGCGTTACAGATGTGGTCAGGCCTGTGCATTATCGCAAGGGACACGCCATCGAAAATATCGTTTCTGTTAGTGAAAGGGTGGCGAATAATCCGAATTTCATATCATAACGCTATGATCAAACTTTTTTTGGTCTGAAATTGAAGATTATGATCTGGACACGACCGATTTTGGCTTTATTGCATGAGAATTTTCCATAATTTCACGTTTTGGCGACGTCAATTGGCCACAAAAGTCATGCGATTTGACGCCGTTAGACCGTGTTTATGCGGATAATCCCCAAATGTTGGAGCATTTGAAAGCTTACATTCATCAAGTTATCGCCGAAATACCGCCCAAAATGTGCGAGAAAGTGGTCGGAAACGAATTCAAAATGATCCACTGCTGCAACCAATCCATAGGCGGTAATTTGAATGACATTGTATTTCATACATAATGGCAAGGTGCTAGCGTTATAATGAAATAAAAGTCTCATCGAAGCCACAGCTTTATGCTCGTTTTATTTAACTTTACTTTGGAAACCGAAATATAGATAACCCTGCAGCTTAATTATAACATTATGTCTTCGATCGGCAATGCATGCCATTTTTATTCGCAAAACTACGTTTAACAAATGACTGATGTTTACCAAGTTATTTTGAATTTAATACAATTGAATGAAACATAGAAGTCTAAAAATATGTGGGTAAAATTATGCAATTTGAAGATACCAGCAGCGTTATCAATTCAGATTTTTGCTATTAAATTTGGCTTTTTCATACGGTTTAGCGGGAAAATTTTGGATTTAGCTTTAAGCTTTTTTTAGAAAAATTATTAAACTGTTTTTGCTAAATGTATTATCGCCACTTATTCCAGCTTATTGGAGAAAAGGAAGCCTAAAATAATTTGTATTATCTGCCGAAAATTACAACAGTTAGTAATAAACATAAAACAAAACAATGTGACAACTATGCATCGAAAGAATGGATCTGGAAAGTTTATAGTTTTGTGTAAAAAAATTACTGTTTCAATAGATTTTATTATCGAACAAAAAAAAATACTTTGGATAAACTTTTAATTCCATATATAGTTATTAGAAAAAACATTCATTTTTTGATCTGAAAACTTTTATTTGCTATGTTAAATAAGCCAGTTTCTTTGACTATTTGTCTGATTGATTTAATTTTATGACAAAATCGAACTAAAACAGACTCTTTTTTTTTAATTCAGCAATATCTTTCTCCTCGTGAGCACAGCTACTTAACTACTCAAGTACTTGCAGCAACCCTATCTTAAAAATAATCACTTGAAAATTTCTTTCAAATAATCGTTCACTGTTGGCTTCATTAAGAATGTTCAAACCTTTATTTTATGGTAATTAGAATTAACAACAAATTCTTATGAATTCGTAAATCGAATACAATTTTAAATATTATTCTAGAGCAGTAAGGATTGCTGTGTTTCAACTTACAAAATGGAATTCAAATCAATGTACCTTAGCTCAAACTGCATCAAATTTCATAACAAAATAGTTTTGATTTAAAATTTTTTTTTTCAGAGAATATTTTGCATTTTTTCATTACTATGTTCTGCTAACACTGGCTACCGGAGATGGCGTTATTGTCCGGTTGATTTTTTAAAATAGTACGAAGTATTATGATCTCCGTTTCATTGCCAGAGTTGACAGAATTTAGTATACATATTAGAAAGATATGAAGTTAAGAGTGTATGCTTTAAATCGTTCATTTGTATTTGGAGGTTTCAAAAGGAGCGCGGTTACTTGGCCAACGTTTCTCAGGTCGTACAGAGAATTGTAAATCAATATATTGAATACGAACCTAGGCTACTGCTGCTTACCGATTATAAATTGTAGACGGAAGGTTAAATTGTCGGCCAATTTATATGAGAAGTACCAGAAGGAGCATGGCAATGCCGACCAATTTTATTATGAGACCTTAGCTTAGCAAACGCTCAGCGTGTACCTAATTTGACTATATTTAGTACAACCATGTAAGACATATAAATCTAACCATATATCGTCTCTACGGTTCATTGGTATGGGAGGTAGCAGAAGAGCAGTAGGTAATAGGCCAATTTATAATAATTTTAGTTACTTCGGTATCCGAATGCGGAATTGAAGGAAAACTGAAGTTCTAAAGTTCGGTCAATTTGTATCGGAGGGAGGGATGTGTCGATATAACCCAATTGCAATCCCCGGCTATGATCTGGTTAAATATTAAACTGAAACAAATTTTGACAAGTTCAGCAAAGGCTTGCGACCGCTATCATGTCCACCAGCCAAACAGACAGGACTTAAAAAGTCATGGAACACTTTTAGTCAAAAAAATACTTAGTACTTTAGACTCTTGGTTATTTTGACCGTATCAAATGACATACACTTTCAGTCAGGGTGGCGCACGAATTGTGCTACAAACATAAAACGTAATAACTTTTTCTGTTTGAATAATTTTTATTTGGCAGGTTATTATTTAGATTTATTAAAATGCTTGAATATCGAAAAGAGGATTTTGATAGTGCAACGACACCATGCTTTGCAGTCCTTAATTTCGGTCCAAAGGGAACTCCTCGAGTTAATGGACCATTATGAGGTGGGTAAACATGTTCGCCGAATCTGTAAGCATCGCAGGCAAATCCAAGCATTTCGACTCGAAACTTGGAAAACTGGAATTTTGCAAAAAACGATTGAAATGGCTGAAGAAGACAACAACTTTATAAATTCCTTGTATATGTCTGACGAGGCTCATTTTGATCTAAACGTAATTGTAAACAAGCAAAATTACCGTATATGGAGTGAATACAGTCGATAAATACTGCATGAGACTTAACTGCACCCAAAACGAGTAACTGTGTGGTGCGCAGTTTCACCAAGGTACATCGTAGTTGTGCAGTAACTATCAATGAGGAGCGTTATTTAAAGATGTTAAAGGAGTTGTCTTATCCTGAACTGCGCCGAAGATATATCCATTTCAACAGAATTTGCTTGCAGCAAGATGGAACAACTACACATATAGCCAGACCGGTTATGGCGGAGCTCCAACGAAAATTTCCACAAAAATTAACATCCAGAGACTCCAGTTTCCCCTGACCCCCAAGGTCACCTTACTTGACTGCACCAGACTTTTTTTATGGGGTTATGTCAAGCGAGAGGTGTACAAAACGAAACCAAGAAATTTCACTGAATTGAAACAGTCATTAAAACGATAATTGAAGCGATCCTGACTTCCAACCTTCAGGCCGCAATGAATAACTTTCTGATCAGGTGTCGCATATGTGTGAATGAGCATGGAGGCCATTTACGGTCTATCATCTTCAAAACCAATTAGCTATATAAAATAAAATCGAATTTTCTATATAATAAACAAAAAAAAAAAAAAAAATAAATGAAATAAATTGATTAAAAAAATTTATTTGAATTTATTTATTTGTAGTACAATTGGTCCGCCACCCTATATACACAATTTACATGTTTGAATATTTGTATCGGCATGATTGGAAAAAGTGGCGTGGCATTGCCCATACGAATAATTATTTTGAACGATTATATCTAATGGACTCTTCTAGGTATACAGAAGAAATCTGGTGCATAAACACAAAGAGGAACTGTTCTAGTAAAAAGCAGCTGGTGTCCTGCCCTATTTTAAAATTCTCTTAACGTGGTCAAAGTAACTGAGCGTTCGTTATGAAAATTATTACCAATTCTCATGTTCTATATTAGGTTAAGATTGAAAAATGGGTGCAACACAGATTTCATAACTTAGGAATAAATATATGAAATTTTTACATTTGCGATTGGCAAAAAAGAAATAAGCCCTATGAATTATTTACACTTTACAATGAATTTTATAAAATTTTAATAATACTGAATAATTGAAAAATAAAAAAAAAATACTGAATAAGTTACGAAAAGACGACGTAGCAACGCACGCCGCGTTGGCTAGTTTTTTAAGAACCTTGGAGAACATTAACTGAATTGCACCCACAGTATCCCTCATGCAGTAACTTGAATATTTTTTTTCAGTTGTGTTACACTGTAATGGTTAAGAAATGTTAAGAAAATCTACCATATAACAACAACGCCATTTCTGGTACTTTCTATGCGAATTACGTAATTTAACACACATAATTTTATGTTCATATCTTTTATAAATTGTGCTAAATTCAGTTTCATTCAGCATGCATCAGATATTTAGTGCACTGAGTCCTGAAAATTATGTGAACGCTTTACGATACCACTCATACAAATTTGGGAATTACCAAAAATCAGTGTTTCTTCTATAACTTCTGACCAGACGACTTCACTAAGATGTAATTTTACTTTTCTTTACTGTGCATTAATGTAGAGCATTCTTTATTAAAAACATAGCGATTTATCATACTCTTCCTGCGAGTTAAAGCCGAGATTAATCATTCGATTTTTATAAAATTTTGTATTACAATGATGAAAAATTTGGTAAAAATTTTTTGGTATGGAAGTTACCAGAGAGAGTGTTCTTTGGCATTCATCTTTTAGTCCGGACTTGGCAACAAATGATTACCACCTTTTCCTGTCTATGCCGTATGGTTTTGCTGCTACAAAATTAGCTTCAAGAAAAGTTTTTAAAAATCGACTGCCCCAGTGTTTTGTTTTCATATGGGACGAGGAATTCTGTGAAAGAGAAGAATTACCATTAAAGCCTTAAAAAGTAGAATTATTTTTAAAATGGCAACACGTTATCGGGCATATTTGATCTAAATCGTATCATTTTAACTATGCTAAATAAATCCGTCAATGTTATGCATAACAACTTGATTTTTTTGCTACAGCTTATAATATATGTAATATACAATATGTAAAATATAATATATAATATAAAGGGTGTCCTAACAAAAGCGCAAGATTTAAATGACTGATGCAGCAATTGAATTGTTTCTCTTGCTGTATGACATGTGGCGCCGTCTTGTTGAAACCACATGCCCTCCACATTAATTTCTTCAATTCCAGGCACGAAAAAACTGGTTATCATTTCACGATACCAGTTTTTTTCATTTGACATGCCTCATTTTCATAAAAAAAGGTCCAAAGATTCCTCCAGCCCAAAATCCACACCACACAGTGGCACGTGGAAGATGCATTTGCTTCTTGTGAATCACTCGAGGATTTTCTTCACCCCAGATGCGACAATTCTGCCTATTGAAAAAGCCATCAAGATGGAAATGGGCCTCGCCACTGAAGATGATTTTATCGGCAAAATCAGCATTTTCATGTTGTCTCTCCAATACCCAATTAACGAACTCCCTTCGCTGTCCATGGTCATCTGGCTTGAGTTCCTGAGTCAATTGAAATTTGTATGCATGAAGATGCAAATCTTTCGTCAAAACTCGCTGCATAGTAGATTTGGAGACACCAATTTGCTGAGCTCAGTGTCGAATTAAGATGGATAGAGTTTGAGCGACATCATCACGTACAGCTGCAACATTTTCGGTCGACAGAGCTGGTCGAATGCGCGTTGTTGTCTTTACATCACTAACAGACCCAGTTTTGGCAAATTTATCCATTAATCTCTTCACAGTTGACTCTTTTGGAGCATTATTGTGACCCCAAATTGATCGCACTTTGCGAACTGTAGCCGCAAAACTTTCACCATTTTGGTAAAACAATTTCACAATGAGAATGCGTTGTTCATTCGTGTAGCGCTCCATTTTTACTAACCTCGTACCTTCTTCTAGCAAACAATAACAATTGTTCAAATGTCAAACAATGGCACTTCAAATGGCACCAAATTTAAATTTTGCGTTCTTCTTGGGACACCCTTTATTATACTTATTCCCTTTCTCCTTATTGAACTAATTTGCATCACTTGTATACATATTTGAGCCATAGCGTTTTTCCAGTGAAATTCCGTATTCTTTTAGTATTTCTCAATGACCACGTTAGGGCGGTTTCATAAAAAGTTTATGAGCGGGGGTGCCCCTGTCCGGTATCTATCACCCACAATATATAGCTTTAAATTAATGAATAAATTGACACAACCATTGAAAAAAAAATACTTAACACACCCGTTATTACAAAGCTGGCAAATTTTGTCCACTTGTGTTCATGTGTTTCATTTTAGCCCATTTTTTCGTAGAAAGACGGTAGTTTTTGCTATTTGAGTTAAGATAATTTTTTCTGGCATCCTTTCAATACCACCTTATATTGCACTTAACTAACGAACAAATAATAAAATGATTGAAAAAATCCTTACTGTTTGGCCGTTTAACATATCTGTGCCTAGATCACGTGTGCGAAAATTGTGTAACCTTCTGCAATACGTTTCTATTCCCGCGAACTATTACCCCATTAGCTGATGTAAGCTCATGATTCTTCTTATCTTATTCACTGATGACGTAAATGTAATCCCTGATGACTTAAATACAATTCATGTTGACTTACTTTTATTCCCTTTTTAATGAGTCAATGAAAGATTCAACTAAAATACCCCGGGAAAAAGAATGAAAACTTATTGTTAGGCTTTATCGAAAAGAAGAGAACATAAAAATAAAGAGAACATAAAATTCAAGTGCAGAAAATTCAAATCGTTTGCATTGCAACGTCTACGTATAAAGGATGTTATTAGGTGACGTCTATATTCAAAAGTTGCCCTATTTCAACGGTAAATTTTTGAGATTAGGAATTTCATTTCTTTTCAGCCAGCCTACTAATTGCGTTCCAAACAATACATAAATTTCATGAAGGTAATCAATTTCAAAATTGTGATGTTTATTTATTAGTCCAGAGCATTAGTATTTAGGAGGAAGGGAAACGAAAAATGATTTAAAGCAAAACGGTGTCAAATTGGGATTGAACAAATTCACGAAAATATTTTAAGATAAATACGCTTTAGTACTTAAGAGGAAGGGAAACTGAAAACGATTTAAAGCACAACGGTCTCAAATTGGGATTGTACAAATTCACGAAAACATTTTAAGATAAATGAGCTTTAGCCAAAGCTACGATGGGTGCAGCCGTTGGCATTTTTGGCATTTCTCCGGCACTGGCGGCAATATCTAAGTGTGTATATTTCAATGGCTTTTTCGATTCTAAGCCATGCTTGTCAAGACCAGTAGTTTGCATAAGGAATGCAGCTGGCACTTGATGTCCACGTGGGGTGCGTGAGGAGGCGGCATTATTGCATTGAACAATATCTTCACCAATAACTTTGCCAACATTGAAATCGAAATCACCCTGACGTAAAACTGAGACCTCAAATGGTTCGCCAAATGATGTACCAATTTCCTGCAACTTGCGGGCATGATCAGAAGCACGTGCCACACTATTGTCCATGATAATGGAATATCCTTCACCAGCAGCTATGTAGGCATGTCCCGTTAGGGTGGCAATGGTGAAAAGATGTGGATCGGGTAAATCTTCGGCAACGGCAATTTCTTTCATACGGCACAAAGCATCGGCCATGCACATACGGCCCTCGGCATCAGTGTTGCCAACACGAACGCGAACACCAGCACGCGAAGTTATGATTTCATCTGATACATAACATTCTTCACCCACCGAATTGCGAACCAAACATAATGCAGCGATTACATGAACATCTGCTGGCTTCTGCTCATTGACGATCTACATATGGAAACAAAGTAATTCAAAGGATTAGAGCATAGAATGGAATATTTAAAATATATTTCCAACCTGCATGAAACCTGCAACTGCAGCTGCACCACACTTATCTCGCGACATACCAGCCATAATGCCTCCAGCCTTAATGTCAGCACCACCAGTGTCATAAGTAACACCTTTGCCTACCAACATCAACGTTTTCTTGGCTTTCTGTGGTGGCCTGTATTCAAGCATAATGATGCGTCCCTGGTGGCGCTTAACTGAGTTAGCAGCACGATTAACGGCAGCGAAGAGAGGATATTCCTTTGAAATAGTGTCCAAATCACTAATAACGGTCACCTTGAGGCCGTCGAAATATTTTGTAATGTATTCTTCAACGCGTGGTGGTGCCATACGCTCTGGATCTCCAACACCTAAAATGTAAAGTAGAAAAACATAGTATATTTTTAGGCTGCAGGAAAAAATTGGAAATCATACTTTAAATGGAAATAGAGTATTCAAGCACTGCGTTAATGATATGGATGTACTATTCAGAACAGCTGTTATTAATAAGGAGTATGTAATACCTAACGTTTGTACATTTTAAAGTAGGGATTCTTCTAATATTTCAATGTAAAGGATTTTGCAAATAGAGCGGGCTGAAGTCAAAGTTAAATAAAGCAATTTTTGTGTGAGATGTTACCAAATTTCTTTTAATATTTGAAATACCCATGTATGCAATTATGTATTGAATGTGACATCGTCCAAATATACGTTGCGTCTTCTTATGTCGGCACGGATCCAAGAAATCAAATTTCAATTATCCTGCCGTATAGATTCAACTGAATTTAAGCGAAGGTTTATGTTGACTTTAATGGTATTGGTTGATTGGGGTTCATTAACAACTTCAGAAAATGTGACATGAAAAAGTTTAGCGTCTTCTTGGTTGGTTGATGGCCAATTCATTTCAGATAACCATACCCTCAATTCGTTCACGCAGAATGTCCACTGTGGATTTACCTTGTGGAAAGAGGTCTGCCATAATTCATCTGTAAGACTAGTCGTTGATAGTGATGGGCTCACCAACGTTATTTTCAAAGAACGCAGTAACTTTTTGTGGATGGCGTTGAACCTCTTGTGGATTAGCATAGACCACATGCGGGAATTTTATGTGTTAACTTAAGATGATTTTTCGGCTAAAATTGGAATTCTCTTCCCGACGTTCCGAAGCTCAGTTGGCGAACAAATGGTGTTGTGTGTTGTCATTGACTTTGTAACCATAGGTCAATTAGATATTGTACGAGTGCAGACTCAAGTCCCGACGCCAAATTCGGTGAAACTTCGAGTTCTTATGTACGACGTGAAATGAACAGGCTTGGGTTATCCTGCTCACTTTCACGGCCAATGGCGGTGTTCTCGGCCGATCTAGCGTTCCTCTTGAAGTACGTTTGTTGGCTGATTATTTACACATGGGAGGGTTGGCTTTGAAAGGTAAGAGCGTATAATGTTAAATGGGCGCAATGTGCATAACTTTTGCACTAGCGAAAACTCGTTTTTGTACATTTGCACCTTGACATGATGCAACTAGACATGATGATTTGATATCAGTAACTGAATAAGAAAACAAACAGACTTGGCAGATGGCGCAAAAACAAAAATCGTTATATTGTGATTCTCCAACACCACTGTTACTACATCCGATTGTCGTTCGTATAGTTGCGGGTTCGAGCCTCGGTACTACGACCATCTGAGTTTTGCATTGCGAATACAAAAATTCGTTTTTTTCCCAAAATTTTTTTATTTAAGTAATTTTCATAATCTAAGATTTTACATCATAATGGTTACAAGTCTTCTTCATACATTTCTCCAAACAGCTCAGATGATTTACGTGCAACTAATACCCATTTCATTATGTTGGCGATATTAATTTCAATAACATTTTCTTGTGGGAAATTCTATATTCTCTAAAATTCTTCCCAGTAGCACGAATAAGCCGTTTGAAATTGATCTTATAGGTTCAATGTTCATCATTGATCTGCATCAGTTAAACCACTGATAAGACTTAATTGCAGGAAAAGCGATATGTATAACGGGTTGAAATAGACTTCGGCACGATTTTCTCAAAGTTTTAATGAAATTTTCAAATTGAATTCATTTACACCGCCGATGTCCACAGAAATGTTGTGCGATTTACATGTCGTCGAAGTGGCATCAAAAATCTAAAAACTCCAAATTCTACTCTTTTCCTAGACGCAAATTGCAATAAAACCATAAGAGTGAAACAAATGAAAGTCACCTGGCTTTGTCGGGCTCTGAGCTGAACTGGTACTACTACGTTGACGCAATAATTTCTTGATTACAAAGAGGCCTAAAGCGAATTTACAGACCAAACATTTGTATGTACTATAAGATACGTGATCTATTTTTTCAAATTCTGATAAGCATTATGAAATAACGCAATGGAGAAAAATGTAGGCTCCGCGCCTGCCAAATGGGTATTACAGGGAGAATTTAAACTTTGTAAATCGGATAATGCAGTTCAGTTTCATTTCCAATATGTCAAACGCTAAAATTGTAATTGAATGGAGCAATATGGGTTATTTTTATAGAGGGTATCAAAAGGAGAGGAATTATCCGATGCATTTTTCAAAATTCTAAAACCAATACCTTGGCTGCGAATAGAAATAATTTGCACTCGAAAAGCTTATAATACAATTGTCATACAGATTTTTGACCTCTTTTTTATCATATTTCATGAAATTTTAAGTATGTCTCATGTTTGATTTTAGAAAGGCATTTCACACTTCCACTGATTTCTAAATAGAAGAAATCCTTCAGTAGCATAAATACATTCTTTGACGTCACCAGATTTTAACCAACAATGTTAAATAAACTCAGAAATTGATTCTAAGTCGAGGCCCTGAAATAAATCTCTTTAAATGAGTTTTATATTCTATCGGAGAAAAACAAAAATATCAGATTTTTGATTTCAATTTGCAAAACTCATTGGTTGACTTTTAATTCTGATTTTAAATTCAAAAAATCTTCAGTAAATGTTATTGAGGAAAATTTTAAAACAACAACAATAATTGTTTTTTTTTCTAATCGAATAACAAATATGTAGGTCAAATAATCGTCATCTTAGCAGAAGTATTATAAAAATCAGAAGCGGTTGTTATTCTGGGAGCGATATAACAAAAATCATGAATAATTCGTAAAGGCGGATTTTTCTAATAAATGTTATAACCGTTACGTCCTCTGATTGTTGATTCATTCCCACTTACCATAAACACCGAAAATTTAAGTCGTTGACTCAGCCCCGACATGTACAATATTAAATATAATTATACTTAAATGAAATCCAACAGAATCGGTAAAACCTATCTTGGATTGCCCATTTGTATGAGGCTATGTCAAAACATAGACCGGCATAATTCATTTTTAATAGCGACCATCCTTGATCGTTCCATATAAATTGCATGTACTAAAAATAATCAAGTCCAAGTGGTGTAATTATAATTGATAGTAATTAATTGTAGATATATCAAAATATACACCGGTATAATTCATTGTTATCAAGGTTCGTCATTAACGGAACCAATTAAAGAGCGCTAAATATAACCCAATTAAGGATTATAGCGAACCAATCAGAGCCAACCTTAGGGACAGATAGAACTATTTAGCGTGCTAGAACCACCCCAGGCAACCAGACAGAGCTGGAACCGTGCAGTGTATATTCAGCCGGCGCCAGACAGCTGTAGCAAGACAGCAAGAGCCAGTTAGCCTTCCAGACATGTAGCCAGAAAGAACGCTTCAGCCAGCCAGAAAGATCCAGCCGGTCAGACAATCAGCAAGACAACCAAGCAGGCAGCCAGCCAGATTTTGAGGAAACTAATGTGGGTGTCAATTTATATAGGGTTATATCATCCTTGGCCCAAACTAAAACTATTTATTAATTTTTGTTGAAATCGGGTCACACTTCGATTTGTGATTTGACCACAAGTATACACCGACAGACAGACATTAATATGCCCGACCATTTTCACTGTCAGACAGTACTTTAGCAAGCGCTTAACATATACAAGGACTCTTTTAACGTACACAAGACTTTTTTTTGTGGGGCTACGTTAAAGATCTTGTTTACGCGGGTAATCCCCAAACGTACCACCTGAAATGTGCGAAAAAGGATCCACTGCTGCAGCCAACCCAGAGGTGATCATATGAATGACATTTCATTTCATGATAGCAAAGTGTAAGCATTATAATGACATAAAAGTTTCATCGAAATCATAGATTTATGTGTGTTTTATTTAACTTTCCTTTTAAAAAAAGGAAAATTTGATAAGTTAACGAAATTTAGTGTAACAGGAAAAAAATATATATGAACTTAGTAATACATGGGTTGAATATCATTAATTTTGTATGGAATGAGTCAATGTTTTCAAAAAATTTTGAATGTTACAGAGTAATACAAAGCACAAGAAATCATGCCACTGCAATCAGTTAAAAGCTTCAAGTAAAAATTGCGTTTCAGAAAATCTACCACTTTTATGAGAGTTACCAGAAGATGCGATACCGTATCGCCCGTTTATATTTCCTTGCTACGCTATAGCAAAATATTGGGTTTCAAGAAGTGTAATGAAGATGTATAACAGTTATCTTGTCTAGCAGCCCGACAGCTGGACATCGTCCAATCATCTTAAAAAAATCATGAAACACATTTGGTCAAAAGATAGTTCCTACTTTAAATCTTTATTATTTATTATAAATCTAAATCTTTATTATTTTATATACAGACAGAAAACTTCAAATATTAACAACAACAGAAAATTTCAAATATTAAAAAAAAAGTTACAATTTTAATTATAACCCGTGGAAATTAATAATTAATATTGGAAATGTCTCCAAGATTTTAAATCCGTTTTCCTGCTCCATCTTTTTTTTACGATTTTATTCTTATTCAGTAGTTTTATAATACCGCTCACACATCGCAGCGATTGGCAGGTATGATCTAATCACACAATATATGATTATATGCATTGATGCGAGTTTAAATGTATTGTAATATATATATTTGCCTATTTATAAAACAGAAGTTTATCTGACGCTTTATTTGTATTTACAAACTTCATAGTGCGGTTACAAAGAGGAGAATTGTATGTGTCTGCAATTTGCAGGCAAAGCTTACGTTTTTGAAGCTGTGTAAATAAGTAAACATTGATACATATTTACCCACAATAATATACGAATGTAACTCAATACATTCAACTCTTTGAATGAAAGCCAGAGTTAGTGACTAAATGACCTTGCAATTTGTTTCCCTGTTATACTGTTAATCTTAATCAACGAAATTATTACGGTTAAATAGCTAACATACTATTAAATTAATTCCAATGACTTGCTTGGAGATTGGTTGAACAAAAATTAGTTTGTGCCGTGGATATAATCGATCACGATGAGAGTGCCAGCAGAGAAATTTATTAGAAATTTAATTCGTGGAATTCAACTGCTGTATAAAATGGCATACATACGGATCTTCTACATGAGTGTCCGATTTTACTGTTGTTTGTTAATGGAAATAGGAGATCTGCTGGTATAATATATAGATATTTATATATATATATATACATATATGTATATATATGTACACATATATATTTTTATATTGCCGAACACAAATTTTTGCAACATAACGAATTTCATTTTTTATTTTTTGGCCTTGTATGATATTTATAATATCATTTAAATATTTATAATATCATACAAGCCAAAAATTAAATATCACTTCTACAGAAAATTATTACTCTGAACTTTGCGTTCCAATACAAATCAGTAAAGAAAAAAATTAAAATCTTATCAATAGGATGAAAACTAAAAAAACAATTTCCATATATCCGTATTACTCATAAGAATGTTTCAATTGCTTCGTTTATCATAAAATGTTCCCATATTACTCAAAAATATATATATTTGCTATGTTCCTCCTAGGTCCATAACTTGAGAACACACATAGATGTTAGATGGAACTTTGTTTTCATCGTTACGGATGAATAACAGCAGATAATGTTTCATATTTTTCTTTGAAACAGCTTATTTTCGAAAACGGTACAGACAAACAAATTGCAAATCAAATGGACCTGATAGATTCCGAACGTCACAGTATGGAAAAGCATTTGCCAGACTTGTCGATTACTCGTCTACTCTACTCGCAGTAATTCCGTTGTAATCCTTTCTGTGTGCGATGTGGCACTGTCTTGTTGATACCACATGTTAATCAAGCCCAAAGCATGCAGTTGTGGCCCTATTAGCTACTTGACCCTATCAGCTACAGACCCTCATTCTTCGAAATCATTCACTACACGATAAATAGTGCGTCTTATGGGCCTGTTGTTTCTCCTAAAAATTTCACGTAACTTTCTTATCGTCACAGCAATCGATGATTGATTTGGATAAAATGTTTTAATGATTAAAACACGTTGGTTTATCGAATATTTTTCCATAATAAATTTGCTACGTCTCTACTGCACGACTGCCAAATATGAACTGTCAAGACTAACGTTTACAAAAATGGCGGCAAAACAAAGTAGTATATCTTTCCGACGTTCACCCTGTGCTAACGATTGCGCCGCGGTTGGTCTCTAACACCGACCAAAATATCCATTTCATTCTTTCAAAAATTATATAACAACATTTTTAATTTATATTTTCTTAATTGAGTACATAAAAACCAATATTCGAATTTAATTTTTAATTTTCAAAAATAAAAATCGCTGTCGATTTCTATGTCTGATATTAAAAAAAAAAATTTTAATCATTATTTTTATTTTTTATTATAAAACTCAAAAACTCAACAACATTTTTTTCAGAAAAACCACGCGAGTTTTATGAGGGATGAATTAAAAAGCTCCCAGAGAGGTGGGAAGAAGTTATTAAAAAAGGGAGATAGATTAAAATAATTGTTTTCTTGTATATAAATTTGTAAATACATTTTTTTTTTTAAACCGAAAGAACTTTCCGAACAACCCGACAGTAAAAGCTAAACATCATAATTATTTTTGATTATTATATGTAATAAAGATTAACAAATAATTACTGAAACTTATTTATATACAGTGAGTGAATCATACTATGAGTAGAAGCTTAGTTTTTTGTCTCTCGAGCGAACACAAAAGTTCTTAAATGTCAGGTTTGCAACGTATAAAATTCCTTTAAGATCTTACCAATATCGCGCGCCACAAATCGTCCAGATTCCAAAATCAAAGCCTCCTTAAAAATGTCCTCGGCCTTAGGGTTTGATATCATTACAGACAAGTTATTGATAAGTTGGCGTTTTTCGGGCAAATCCTCACGTAATTGAATGGGCTGAAAAATCAATTTTATTTTTAATGCATCTGCAAGTTATTCCATTTCCATTCAATATTATAAACTTACCACGTAAAGCTCCTCCAGAGCACCCAAAACTGTACATAATTCAGCATTCCTGAATTTCTTACTTTCGGGAATCAGTAACAATGGAGCCTTGAAACCAGCTTTAATAGCTCTTTGCATAGATTTGGCGGCAGCTTGTTGATAACAACGAACGTCATGATAATCACTCAACTCCGGCAGTGGTGAATAGACAACGGGCAAATTTAGTTTTTGCGATTTGAAACAGGAGACAACATTGTCGAATGCCTTATCAAATGAACGGAACTCGTTGAACTGTTCTACCAATTCGGTGGGTATTTGACGATCGATGATACAGAGGACATCACAGCCAGACTTCTGGATCGTTTTTGCCAGTTTTACCGAACATGGTATTAGCCTACAATAAGAAAATAATACTAAATTATGATAAAAGCTTATCATTTACAATTAATGTGTCGACAATAAGCAAGTGTTGTTTAACATTTTTATATTTAAATTTATTATTTCATTATACATATCAACATTTTATTGTTGTTGTTTTATTGTTGATGGTTGATGAAGCTATAAAACACACAACTGGGAATATGTGATATTTCTGTTTATCTTATTTGAGTGAATGAGTTGTTGATTTGTTGCCAAGAGAAACAGTTACATTTAGGTGCACAAACACTTATCAATATAAGAAAATTATATATTGCATACATTTATATTAATCTATTTCCAAATATAAGGGGCATAAACTAGTGTTTTAATCTTATCACCAATTAATCATTGACAATTGTTGATAAGAAGATTAAATAACTAAATAACACTTGTAAAGAGGCGGGTCTGGCGAATTTAAAGAACATGTTTCCAAACGAACAGTAACAATGTAGATTTACCATGTTGCAAATGTTGGAAAACAATTCATACACTATATTGATCCGCTTATCTTAACCAACTTGTTATGCTTCACCTAAGTTAAAGATGCCCATCTATTCAATTCAGTTCATTTATTAGTCAATCAATCAATTGGATTATACATTGGTAAAAGTTTAGCATGAGTTATATTGCTTAAATCTATTTTCTAGCAAAAAACCCTAACTAAAACGCACACCTTTCCAACAAAAAACAAACAAAATCATACAGCAAACTATTATGAACGTAGATTGTCAGTGAAAAAATCAAGAAGCAAACAAAACTTCAAACAAACCGAAACAAATTTTAGTGATCATGTATATAATATTGCAATAACTTTGGTTTAAAACTTGAGAAATTCTCCAATTCAGCTGATAGAGTATTCCACAATCGCACAACAAATTATCTTTCCACAATCTATATAATCAACTGTATTGAAAGTTATTGAAAAATGGCCAGATTCATGATATGACGATTTCATAATATAGAAGTTATTTTCACAACAGAGTTTTCCAGCTTAATAAATACGAAGTCCGATGAAATAAATTTGGCGACTGGATATAGAAACTACTATCGATTGCAATTTTAAACTTAATCATTAGAAAATAATAGCGCATAATGTCAACTACACATTACTCTACCACTTAAAATATAACATCAAATTCGCCTACCTTGTCTTTATAGGACAATCAATTGAGAGAAAATACACATTCTACTTATTTTCGTATTTGCTTGGAGTATATCAACTTTATGGTAGGATATAGTTTAACGTAACCCATTAAGCTCTGACACTTTCAAGAATATGATGATATATAAAGGCAGTCGTTGTTGAATGTGTGTCGGTCATGTTGTTTTGGCGGCGTCTGACAAATCTGTTTTTTATTATTCAGTTACTGATGCAAAATCATCATGTAAATCTGTATTATTGAAATGAGCGTTCGTTAGTGCGAACGTGGTAGCTCTTCTAAATCGGCCTTCCAACGTTTTGCGGCCAAATTCGAAATGGACAGTTTGCTAAATAGTCAGCCAACTCCCGTATATCAGAGTAACTCCAAATCAGCCGAAAACATCGCCCCTGTCCATGGAGAACCCCGAGGCAGTCGATACCTAACGGTGCACAAGAACATCGGCCTAATGCCGTTTGTTCGTTGACTGGGCTTCGAAGCATTTTTTCGAAGAGGGCCACCAATTTCCCCCAAAAAAATCATCTTTAGCAAACGAAGCGTATTTTTGGATGAATGACAGTTAACAAAATTTACGTATATGAAAACAAGCCAACTCAAACGACGTTCATCAAATGGCAACACATCCACTAAAATTTACTGTATTGTGCGCATTTGGACAAGCGCATGCTTCGAAAATGATGTTGGTGAGATCATTATCAACGATGACGAGCGCTGCAAATAACTGATAACCGATTTCTCTTGGGCCAAATTGGCCGATATGCACGTGAGCAACTCGTGGTTCCAGCAAGACGACGTTAAGTGTCCCTCGAGAAACGTCCCAATGAACATTCTGCGTAAACGATTTGGCCTCACTAGATTTTTTCATGTAGAATTTTCAAATTCAAAAATCTCTAAAGATCAACATAATCTACACTATAGCTCAAATTCAACCGGATCTAAGGAGCAGAGTCATTGCAAATTTGACCGCACATATCCGTGCAATCGGGCGAATTGGTTCCGGATATATTCCATACATAATAGCATACAGAAGCCTTCAAACAAAAAAGAAAACAAAAAAACATTTGCCCAATCTATTTAGAAACCGCTTTAAATTAGATTGTGATTTTAGATAATTTTATTTTAGATTTGCATTCAATCGAGAACAATGGAACAAATTAAGGCAAGAACTTAGAATTACAAAATTATGTAAAACTATGCATATGTAGAAACTTTATTCGTCCTATTCCGTTGCATTTCATTGATACACAAAAAACTGCAAAAACAAACGTTGAAATTAATGTACTTAATGTTCTACTAAATTGCACTCTCATAATCCTTCTTTCATAACAATCCAAAGCAATGTAAGCCAGGTTATATTTGCAACATGCTACATTTGATAAATTTGACCTTTTGCATACCGAAGAGAAAAGAGTGCAATCGACTGCAGTGAAAGTAGTGGCCTTTTGGTTTTATACTTTTTGTCATAGAATGAGGATATACAAAATGTGTCATTACTTTTGTATCAACTATAACCACCACATTCCATGTCAACATAGCACCTATGCAGGAATTCCCCAATGTACACGTTACGACACGCATAAAGTCCTAATCTTTGGCCGAATAAAGAATTGTCCAAAAAAATGATTCAGCTATTTTGCAAAATACATAAATATTAATAGTGTATGCATCATCGAACAAATAAAAGTAACTTGTATAGAGAAGTATGAAAAATAAAGAACTGTTGTATAATTTATTGAATGCCTATGAAATTGCAACACTGTCCCTCATAAGAAAATATATAATTTTTACCATTATCCCTAAACAAAATTTCGTATACAAGATCATGAAAAGTGTGAACAAGTTGAGTAATGACAGAGCAAAAAAAAAGATTTCATTGCAAACGTTCAAAGCCATTAAAGTCGACGCTTCTTACATATTTAAATTTAGCCGTATTTCCAAATTCTGTTAAATAGTGTTTTTCACAACCGTTGTCACTTTCTAATCATTAGTACCATCGTCAAACATTGATTTATTCGCATTACGAGCATATTTTTTGTACCGTCGCACAATGGGTGGTTTTGAAAACAAAATTAAAATAAATCTGCAGTTTCTAAACGGGTGGGCCGATATGGACGAAGTTTCATATGACTATAGCAGAGATGTAGTCCAGTTTAAGTTTTAAGTTTGGACCTTATATTTCTAAAGGGGTCTGTGCCACAACACCCCAAATCAGGGTACCTCGGGGGTTTAAAAATTCTAAAACGATACAACTTCTTGAATTTTTATCCGATTTAAAAAGGAAAATTATGAAAGAAAAAGTAGAGATTTATTACTACTTACTTTATTAACAACTTTTGATAAAAAAATAATACACAATTTTAATACAAAACGAAATTCGAACCTTAAATCTAAAGGGGCGTTCGTAGATAACAAGAAATTTTCAATCAGCACTGATGTTTAAAGGAAAAAAAACTTGAGTGATCTGCAAATAACATGCAATGTAGCTGGATATATTAGAATAAATAATACAAAAAATAAAGATTTGAAAAGAAATAGTTTAGAACTTATACCACGGGCTACTACTGCTGCTGTTTCTTGTAGAATTATTTAAATTCACTCGATCAATTCGCACTAATCAATTGATTATTCATAACACAAAATATTATATGAGCAGATCTTTTCAAGTAAGAGTAGCCAGGCAGTTTAACAAATTTCCAAACACATTAAAAATGTTTTCCTCACCCCAAAACACTTACAAGAAGAGACTTCTTGCGTATTTAAGTGATATTGCTCATCTATAATTATCCGCTTGACCCCTTTTTTCTTTGATATTGCCGTCAGATAGTTTGCTGTCCATTTTTCTTTTCATTCTGAACGGGGAAATGATTATCGCTAAACTTATTATTTATTCTTCGTTTTCATTTTTTTTTTTGTATAGCATCTCAATTACTTAGTTAAGTAAATCTTAAAAAAATTACTTGAAGCTACTAATTTTTACCATTTAATCTGTAATTAAATTTTGCGTTATATTACGGAGTAGCTCTAAATTCCAATTAAAGTTATAATTCCGTATTTTAGGACGAAAAACATACATAGTGAAAAATTCTAATAAGTAAAGTAGACTGTCATATTGTAAATCATATTTTTCTGCTATTAAGATATGTACATAAACTTTATTATAACATTAGTATTGTAAAGTTGTATAATGCATTTGTTATTGAATTGTGGAGAAGATATGTTGTAATATTGTAATTTAATCAAATCGGCCTTAAGGCTTAAAATTACAATCCTGAATAAATAAATTAAATAAAAGATGAAATGCATCCAAAAAGAGCAATTTCGAAATTTGTAGTTGTTCGGTATATGTGAAATGCTCCCATTGTTCGATTCAAGGAAACTGCATTTGCATTTGATTCTTGTTTTTGCGATATATGGGCTAACAAAGACAAAATAACGTATATCCAATCAATATTCGCAACATTTTGCAATTGCTTTTTCTCAATAGAAGAATTTCTAACTCTTTAACAACCAAAAATGGAATATGTCCAAACAATACTGTGGCAGCGATCTGCATTTGATAGAAATTTTGCATTATTATATGTCAATAATTACAAGTCAAAACCTACTATGTAATACTTGTCACCTTTGTTTGAACTGTATCATATTGATGCGTTACGCCCATGTACGTTTATATACTATAATATCAATTCAATTCATTGCTTCTTCAATCTAGTATCTATAATAAAAGTAAACAAAATTAACCTTGACTCAGTGCACGGAAGTATAAAGGCTTGATGTTGTGAAGTAGCTATACAAAATTGCAATTAAGCACTTTGTTGTTATGCACAAAGCGTCTTGACGAAATGACAATTCAAATACAAAAATACTTTTATGAATGAATTTAGAGAAAGAAAAAAACTAAATAATAAGCATTTTCCATTGCATTTCCCGTATATATTATGGTATCATGTTATTGTAAACAAATTACTCATAATGTGGTAGATAATTGAATTTTTTGCAACAAAACAATAATACTAAATGAGGTCGTTGTACTATTTTGATAGCTGGTGCTAAATGTAACACTAATATAATATGACTGTCTCAGAAACGAAAATAAACGCAGAAATAGTTTTAGTTTGTTCCAGTTACTGGCATTATATGATATTATGTTTGTACAAACAGATGAAATGCGATCGTAGTAATCAATTAATTGATTAATCATACATTTGGATTAATCATATGTATTTATTTATGATTAATCGATCAACCATTGATTTGATTATTCAAAACCTATGATTAATTTATTAATCGAACAATCAAAACTTGAATAACGATGTGCCACTCAATATATCTCACTACAACTCTTTTGTCACATTGAAAACCTGTTGCGTGTATTTTTCTTTTTTCTTGTTTTCGAACACAAACTATTTGAATTTTGAAAAAATATTTTCAAATTGGGTGAACCGAAATTCAAATTACTTGATTAATTAAAGCTCTGGATAATCAAAACTTTCGATTAATAGAATAAATGATTAACCGAAATAGGGATTTATCACTAAACTTCATTACATACAATTTCGAGTTTGCTTTTTTACACCAGAAACGAAATTGAAAAATCTAATTCAGTTTATGAAACGTTTTGTTTGTATTTTCTTTGAAATTTTTCGATTAAAAAACAGGCACAATTTCTGACCTAGCTGTAAAAATTTCTAAGAGCCTGATATCCTAAATTCCAAATACAAAAAAAATTGAAACTTTTTTTATTTTTCCCATTTTGACGCCCAGTCTTTTCTCTCTTTTTACAATTCTAATTCAGATTAAGAAATGAAACTACATTTCAAAATCTCAGATCAAAATTCGTGTTTTATGTTTTGATAGAGCAACTTCGTTGCTTGTGAAGTTGTTTTCGCGACACCCAGTATAAGCACAGAAGTTACAAAGGAATCATGTGAGCTCGCCAATATTGCACAAAAATAACTGGTAAAAAAGTGTAATTCTGGAACCCATGTAGCTTTGAGACAAATGTAATCTACAGCTACAAGGCGGGTATACAGTGTAAATACAATTTTCGTTTCCTTTGAGTTCATATCTGTGTACAAGGAATACATTTTTTAAGCATATACGAAATGTTTGAATCTCTTTATTGCCGCTTTCGAATCATGAATGTGTTATATTGGCTACCGCACGTAGTGGATTTAAAAAGCTTCCGAACACTGCTTTAAATCTGCATTTCAAGCAAATAGCTGAGTTTATTTTGCTACTTTTTAACTACAGCTTCCTTACTAATACAAATAAATGTTTTGATCCCTCTGGTCATGTCCTTATGGTGAAGGAAATCAAAAGAACATTTAGATTCTGCACGATACTAAAAGTAGGTCGCCAAGCTTCGAATATTTTGTTGGAAGAAAACAACGTCTGAATTCTACACGTTATTCAAAGCACCTCACATTGCTTCAATTATTTGGGACATCCAAGAAATCGAAATATAACGAAAATGTGCGCATTTGTAATTGTTATTATGTTAACTTTCTATAATTTTCCCCCCAGACGTAACAAACCTCGTTTACAACGCAGACTAAATTCATCGGTCTCTAAGTGTTGTCATAACTAAACTTGCATAGAGAGTAGTATTTTTTGCGAACTTATTCTAAATTGACCACATTATTAAACGATGTAAATACCTTCAGTCTTAGAAAGCTATTTATCAATACAATAATAGTCATTTAAAAATGGTCTCATTCGTTGATTAACGCAAAGAAATAGAATTTAATATGGAATTATGAGCAACAATATCCACCCTATATCTAAACACAAGCCCTTGAACAAACATGAAGTGCAGACAAGTACATTACATATTACAATCAAAAATTGTTGACAGTCTTTTCCGGCTTGTATTACACGTCAACTGGAAATGCACCAATACCACAAGAGAAGTTTATAACACGACATTTTTCGTGCACAAAAATGTATACGAATTTATATTTTTACTAACGAACTTATAAACATTATAGTAGTTGTGACGAAACTTATTCAAGTCTAGCAGAAAGTGCACCAGAAGTGCAGATAATTTAAATTTTTTTAAATTTTTTTTAGATAATTTTTAATTTTAAAAGTATTTCTAACAAAACAGGCAGAGACTATATCATTTATTAACTTATTCATCTATTAACTTTATATAAATAACACAAAGTAGTACAAATGTTAACTATATATGATTAAATTTTTATATTTACTCAATTGTGACTGCAAGAACAAGGAAATTTTAAAGTTTAATAACATTATAAAAATTATAATAACATTGTTTTTTAGCATCATTGCAAGAACAAGGAAATTATAAAGTTTAATAACATTATAAAAATTATAATAACATTGTTTTTTTAGCATCATTGCTGTTTCAATCCCGCATACAGCCATCCACCTATCATTATTTGAGCGGCGGTCACCTCGGTGTGTCTGCCGAACACTTCGAGTAATGCTTCTCAAACTGTGAAGTTTTTAATCGTAGTTAAACTGTAAGTCTCATTGAACGAATCCAAAAATATAATGCGCGTAAAGTCACTGAATGTGAGAAACTCCCCGTATCTCATTCATGAATGCAAGGGAAATTTGTAGGTATATAATATTTTTGCTGCTGGGTTATAATAAAGGCAATTTTCCGGAAGAACATATATTTCGGTCATTTATCATTGTATTTTTTGTCAAGCCGAGTACTTATAGGTGACAATGCAGTGTTCCATTCGCAAATTTTTAATTTTTCTTTCACGTTGTTGGGGTTTGTTAAGTTACGGTGATGTTGTTTTTAATTATTACAAATGTTTTTTTAAAAACTAGCATGTGTGCTTTGTAGGAATGTCAATACAAACAATAACTCAGATGCCAATATCTCCAAATACCCAAAAAAAATTACCCTTTGTGACTTGATGGAGCATCCCGTGTTTGGTTGGCAGATTTAATACTGAATTTAGTGCTGATACCAGGCTGTTTGAGAGCCCCTCAGCCTGACCCATAGGGGGCATCAATATTTTATAAAATCCATATCTTTCTCTGGACAAGTGCTATCCTTCAAAAAAACCACTTAAAATTTTATGAACATCTGTCAATGTGTTTGAATTTTACAGATGCAGAGTGTGCATCACCTCAATAAATTTAATTTAAACGAATACAAACGATTTCCAATGGCTCAAATGGGGGTACGAACAAAAATGACTACACCCGAAATAATTGAAAGAATCTATCTTTCCTTCATTGGTGATCGAAAATTTAAAATGCGTGAGGCAGCTATCATCGTAAGCATGTTAGCAGGATGTGTGTTCAAGATCGTAAACCATCGTCTGAACATGCGAAAGCTGTGTGTTGGACTTTGGATGCAGTGCGTGTTGATTGACTAGTAAATGTTTGACAATTTGAACATTCTGCGACGTAATAAGTGTGGTGTCGCAGCGATCACCACAGTAGGCTGCGAAAGCTGGAAGGTGATGCCGATTGCTACCTGAGATGCACATGACATAGTTCACATTGAGGAAATATTATTGGGAATCTAGTCTTGATGGCGCTCTCAAGAATAAACAAAGAATAGAAGAAGAAGAATAAAGTTGATTGTACATGTTTCCCAATAGACGCAAGATCGTACTTACTTATCTTAGGTGTGTTCTATAAGTCTAGAATGGTTTTAGTAAGAAACCTATAGGATAGGCAAACGAATGCAAGTGTTAGTTTTAAAAGAAACAGGCCAGCATTTAAAAAATTCAACATTATAAGACGGTAGGTATTAAATGTGACTTGACGATATTGTGGTCTCACTTTGAATGTATAGGGCGCTTTTATGTAATGCAAATTATAATGTTTTCACAGCCGGCTCCAGTCCATAAAATTTAGCTTAAAGAAGTTTTACAATAATAACATGACTATCCATGCTATAAATTTTGATTTAGTCCTCTCTCATTATTAAATTTATTAAAAATTAAGTTATAACTTCAAAAAATTTAATATAATTATATTTTTGAAATTATGGAAAACCAATATACACTATAAAGACTTTTAGTATAAATTGTTATCACATTAATTGTAAACATTTTTTTAAATGTGACTTAAGCGCTCTCAATCAACCATTTCAAATCTCTGTTATATCTCACGATTTAAAACAAAAATTAAAAATATCGTTTTTATACTAATGACGGACATCAATTTATGCAACCATTGTTTTATTAAACATATCGGCCAACATTAGTGTTTCTGAAAAAATATTGACCTATCAAATTTTAATATTGTGTCTAATGAATTAGATTATATTATTTTCGTAAATTTTAAATTTTATTTCATTCAAAGCCACAAAACCAGTTTTAAAACTTTTTATAGCTTCACACGAATAAAAGAAAATATATATATTATAATTTGATATCGCAAAAATGTAACACCCACAAGAAAACGTTTAAAGTGTCAAATACTTCTGGACTAAATGTGTTTCATGACTTTTTAGATTGATTGAGTCATTTCTCGTCGGACTGGAAGATAACTGTAGTGATACCTATAAGGAAAAAGACATGTCTGGCCCAAACTGCCCTGACTATCGATCAATATCCAAATTACTTGCCCTTCCTAAAATCCTGGGAATTTTGTTAAAGGATCAGATATATAACCATCTAGAAAGGTATATGTTATTACATTTATATCAATTGGATTGATCCGCCGGCATTACAGTACAACTTCTTTTATAATCAGCCTCACCATCGCTAGACAGTAAATGGTCCGGAGTTCTTGTTGCTTTAGATCTCAGTAATGCATTTGATTCAATAGGTCATTCTGTTCTTTGTAAAAAACTGTGCAAGCAATTCAATTTTTCTTCTTATTCTTGTAAGTTCACCTGGTGTACCTCAAAGATCAATACTAGGTCCAGTACTGTTTATGATGTATTTAGATGATATTAACTTATTTGTTTTGAAAATTGGTTCTTAGCATTTATGCAGATGACATCCATCTGTTCAGGTCCAGTAATACATGTTTCGTTAACGATATTTCCATTTGAAAGGTCTCTGGGGGAGCCTGCTCCTTCCGATACGGCAGTAAAATATTGGGTGGCAGTTTAAATGAGGCCGTACGAACTGCCAAGACGAACATCGAATTGCCTTTTAAAAGTACCAGAATAGACCCCGACCAAAAAGCACCAGGTTTCCAAACTCGATTTCGAACATTCAAAATAAATCATTTTTATGTCACCATTGCTTCTTAGACTTAGATACGATTCCGTAAACAGAATTCAACCGCAATACATGTAATTTAACGAACTATTTGCTATTAAAAACTAAAAGAATATTGCTCTTATTTATATATTTGTTTTTTTTTTTCTTATTTGAACACTTCCAATTTTAAAGTTATAATACATGCTGCATAACTACATAAGTACTCTTAGCAAAACTGGCAGTAGTTTTAGACAACAAACTAAGTTTTAACTATCATGTGGATAATGTTTCCGACGTTTAAAATATTCACTGCGAAGTGTTTATAATACCGACATAGTGTTGCCCAGATCGATTAAGGAGAAATTGGTTCATGCTTATACCATGCCTAGTATTCTATATTGTTTAGAGTTATATAGTGGCACTAATAAACAAAATATGAGGAAAGTTCAGATGGCGTTTGAGTTATGAGATATTTATATTCACTGAGGCGTCGTGTTCATATAACACCGTATGTTAAGCGTTTCTTGGGTTGTAGTTTTAAAAATTATGTAGATTTTAGGTCTTTGCTGTTATTTTATAAAGTTTTTCGATTGTGTAGTCCTCAATTTCTTTTTAATTCATTTAATTTTTCACATTCCACTCGTAATAAACAGCTTCTTATTCCTAAAATAACCACACTCATGGGTCGTGCTTTTGTAGTAAGAGTAGCTCGAATTTACAATTTACAACCAAACCATTTGAAAAGTTTTAAATTATATCCTGATTCTTACAAAAGGCACATTCTACAACACTTTCAGACTTTACTGTAAAATTTTGTTTTCAATTAAACTGTGGGCAGCCTTTATTACATACCGATTATCTTATATTTCAAGATTATATTCCGATTAACTTCTAACTTTTGAATTAGTCTTTTTTCCATACTTTTTTTCGTCTTCAATGATTATAATGTCATATTATATTATTATATGTCATATTATATTTTTATAAATTTTATATTTCATTTTTATTATGATGAATTGTTGCATATTGTAATTTACTTATAATTGGCCGGAAGGCTTTAAATTACAAGCCAGAAATAAATAAATAAATAAAATAAATATTACAGCATGACAATTAAAACAAATAGAGCTTGGTATTGCTCCAGAAAAAGTAATACCTAGGTGCAATGAATGGCAGCCATTCAACAAATCTTATATATATTAGTCGATTCTTTCACAATTTCCAACAATGTTTCCGATTTCAAAGTGATAACACGTGAAAGTGAAATGTGTTATACGTACGTGTAGGATGGGTGCTCTCGAGTAATAAACTATTGTCATCATACAATTCCAAGTAAAACCGGTGCTGTTGTCTCTACAGCACTTTACAACAAAGAAACTTACAGTAAATTACGTTCTAATATATGTGAATTGCAACAAAATTATTTAATTTTCAACACTAATTTAGGGAATTACCCGACTTTTAATATTTTTACATATATAAAATTACACGTTCTTGTTTATAACCCCTACAATTTAGGCGATAGCCGGTTTGTATAATGTATGACGAGAGGCAAACAAGTACATTGTTTTTGACAATACTAGATTAAAAATCACTTACTTGTCAATCCCCATGTTGAAACGATAACTAATCTTTTCTATTGCGCCCGTACTGAACCACACTGGTCAATAACTTGAAAGTTACTAAGATCTGGAAGTCGAATAGCACTACGTTTAATGCACGACACGCAAACTGGGAGCGAAAGTGCAACGAGAAAATATCTGTGTGTGAAGTCAACCGAACGAGGAGAAAACCTCGGACCAGCAGAGTCTTATCGCTATTTATCAGCAAAACAAATGGGCATGCCAAATGCTCAGTACACTCCTTTTATATTCACTGCCGAGTGATGATGATAACAAATGTAACGATCAATTTCTTTGTTCGTCTCACACGCTCGTTATTCACTCTATGCACTCTGCATTTCTGTCCAGTATTTGTCTTACCAAAGCAAACACGTTCCTACCAAATGTTTTCACGGTTTCACTGCTGAGCTGTAGTGGTTATACGCAATTATTTGCCGGCTCACGATGAAAACAAAAAACAGCTGTTTTCATAGACCAAAAGAAGAACGGAAAGCCTTTGAAGAAATACAGACACGTTAATGTTTAGGAAGTTTTAGCGAAGACCACTTAATATAAATATGTAGATAATGCAGACTGTGGAAAATGTTTTAATGCTAAGGTAAACTTCCTAGGTGGCGCTACAAGGCATGTATGACAATTTCGTTCCGCAGCAACTAAATTAAATTATTCGCCTGTAGCACGTAGTTGATATGCAAAGACAACTTCAACCATGTCGTAGGTGATATAACTAAAACTGAATCGTGATTAGACTAATTGCATGCAATCTAGTACAGAAATTTCAGTCAAGTGAACTGGCTTAAACATATCTTCATCCAACACCCTTTGGTTTTGATGCAACAGTACGAGGGCTACGAGAAGAGCGAAAAAGAAACTAAGAAACTGAAAAAGAGTAAACTGATAAAAATAAAATACATAAATCGAAGAATGTATAGGTTAAATTTGTTAACTTGTGAGGGAGGCACTGGAAGAGGAGAGGTTATTCAATCAATTTTTTCAAATTTTATCATAGCATTGCACTGGGCAAAAATTTGAATAACCAACTATAAATTAAAGATTTCAGCAGAAAAATTTAATTTTCATCAATCGCTCAATTTATGTGGGAAGGGTTGTGGCGATCCTCCCTATTTTCATTCTCTTCACCAAACGTATGATGTGAAAAATTTGACTGAAATGCTTAATACTGCTGCAAAGCTATGTAGTGAATAAAAATTTAGTTTACCACAATTATTAAGAGTTCTAGGGAAAATTTGAGTTTTGGAAAATTGGTCAATTTGTATGGCAGGTACGAAAAGGAGTGGGTCGGTATAGCATACTTACGATCTCCGACTACGAACTGGCAAAATAATGGCCTGTTCCAAGTTCTAAAAAGTTTCTTAGAGACTTACCGCAGTTGTCTTGTCTTCCAGACAGACAATCGGAGATCGCCCAACCGGCTTCAAAAGTCATCAAAAAACTTTGATCAAAAGATACTTGGTGCTAGGTGTCATATTGCAGACTTGGCGTAACAGCTAGCTTTAAATCTGTAAATAAAATAACCAATTATACACCATTCCATACAAAAATCTCATCGGAAGCATTTTTGTATGCACAATTTTCTCTTTGGCATGTTATTTAGGATAATTGTTCCAACGTGTTAGATTTTGGAAGACACTTTTCGAATAATTAAATTTTTGAAAGAGTAGAGAAGCTGGGGGAGATTTTATTACTGAGAGGTGTCGTATAGGAAAATTTTTGTAAAGCAAAGTGTCTTTGAAAATAACGTTTATATAGAATTATGTTTGGAAAAACACTTTCTGTATATACAGTAACTTTGAAAAACGATTATAATTTATAATAATTTATTAGCGAAAAGATACTTTTACACCAAACGTATAAACAAATTATCATGGAAAACAATTTTCGCGGAAAGCATTTTTCATATAGAAATGTGTCATACTTATTAATAGGCACTTTGCCTATTAAAAATTTATGGTACATCGCAGACACTTTTTATAAAGAAAAGTCATGGTGTATATTTTTCTTATTACAGTAAGAAAATGTCTTTCTATATGAATGGAATCCTAAAAAGGCACTTTTACATGTGGATAGTATATTTCAAGACGCATTTTCATATAAAAAGTGTATTCCAGCATAAAAAGGTTTCCTCCAAGACCCTTTTTCATATCAGGTGTCTTCAAAACACCTTTCAATTCAAATTGCTGGCCTTAGCTGCTAATGCAATATAACGCAAATTAATAAATAAATAATTTAATATATTGGAAATCAACTACGAAATTCTTTGGCTAGGCAACTATGAACTTTTTCCGGTGTACGAAAGGCAGCATTCTACGAGGAATGTTTTTCGATCGCTTGGCATTACCTATCCCACACATAATCAGAAAACATTTGAATGCAAGTTTAATTATTGGATAATACGCAAAACAGGCCACATCCAGCACGTAATCAAGAAAATATAGCAGCCGTAGCTGAGAGTGTACGTGATGATCGTTTTGAACCGATTCAGCGCCATTGTCTACAGCTTGGATTTTCGTGTGCAACAAATTGGCGAATTTTACGTGTTTTAAAAGCATACAAAATTCAGTTCGTGAATGAATTGCAGCCGATTGACATTCTGAATCCTCGGGCTCTTGAAAATCTTAGCAAATATGTATTGCTATTCTGCCGTATTGACAAAGGTTTAGTGCGGTTATTAAGCGGGCGGAATTATCAGTCCATAATTCTTCGAAACTGAGGCCTTCCTGTGGAAAACAGTAAGTCTGAAATTGAAGCCTACACTTCGTACTTGCGCTGGCACTGTTTCACATCACGCTCCCAGACTTTTTTTTTGGGGCTACAAATCAAAAGTTTACAAGGATAAGCCCTCTGCGACTGAGGAATTTCATCATACACCAACTACTAATCGAAACGCAAGACGTCGCATCAAATTTTAAACATCGCGATTGAAGCTGTTAGATGCAGCCAAGACCGACATGGAAAAGTGTCGTGGAGGATACTTTTCATGAAGAAATACAACTTTCGAGAAACTTTCCATAAAAGGAAAGTTTCTGGATAGACTTTTCGTACAGAACACTTTCTTGGAAGATGTTTTTATGTTATTACTGCATAGACACATATGAAAAGCGTTTTTAAGCTTTTTCACAGGAAAATTTTCTTCCAAAATAAGTCTTACGAAAAACCTTTTCCAAGAAGCTTCTTCGCATTGGAAACATGTGCATATAAACTTTGCTGATCAGGTTGAAATCTACTTAGAATGGCTACATGTTTTGGGAACTAACCAAGGCTTGGTTTGGTAGATATTGTAATAAATTTTAATAACCCCTGGCCGCAGAAACACCGTGATCTCTTTTCTCAATGGACTTACAGATGCTGACAGATGATGTGAGTGGGGATGGGATTACGCAGATTCCTTCCCCAGTCACAAAAAGGAAAATAACGCTGCAGGTTTTTAATCGGGAGAATATATATATCCAGAGACTGTCTCAGGTCGATGTTCTTGAACATGTGGTTGATATGTATATTACAAGTGCTATTAATATCGATGCGCAAAGTGGATCTTGTACTTTTCTCATAGGGTGATATGTTGGGAGCGCTTTATGTGACCACGTGGAGCGCAATTTACATATTGGATACTACACATTTGTAGCCTTCTGGGAGACAGAATAGGTTTTCAATAACTTGGCAACTTGCCCCACCAGAAAGTTTTCTAAAGGTCTTGGCATAGCGAAGACCCTGGTGGATTGGATTAGCAATATGTTCGCTAACAGTTTTATCAACCCCGCACTTGTATGCAGATCCTTACACAAATAGTCCATACGGGGCACTCCTATCGAAGATGGTCTTTCCCTTCTCCTGTGCCTTAGAAAGGAGAACAAATCCCTAAAAGGCAGAAATTTCCTTTTTATTCTCAGATTTGTTTTAGACCGCATATATTACACGGTGTGGAGATAAAACTCTCCTCTGAGTCTAAGCACTTTGCGGTGATCTAGGACAGGACCATATTAAAAAATAGGAAAAGGGGTGTTAATGTTCTAGGGCTAAATCCAAGAATCGTTAAGTGGTTTGCGGTTATTACCTACGGTTGCCTACTCTTTTGGGGAGCTCTTAAAAAGGCAAATATTTCTAAGAACTGATGCCTTTGAGAACACGGGTACAAAGAGAGGGCGCTCTGGATGTTTTTCTGTTTTTGTCGATTTGGGCCAACTGGAAGACTCTTAATGGATCCACTTAAGCTGTGTTTAAAATCCCTGGTCCAAGTTGGACTGCTTGCGTCATAACAAAACCTTATAGTCCCAATATTTGTTCTTGGACTGCCACCAAACTTTAAAGATATCAACGAAAGATCTAATTATTATTCGGAACTACTTACCTAAAAACTTTTTGCTATGATTTAATAATATTGTATGAGATTGGGTCTATAAATGTTGTTAAATCTCCGAAAATATCCGCCCATTTGTTACATCTTAAACAAATCCAAAGAAAATCAGCTTAAACGTGTTTTTTTTTTGTGCGTCAAGAATCATGTATTTCAAAACAAACCACCTTTTGAATAAGTTTAGTATGGTTTTTTGGAGAATATGAAAAAGTCAAATAGCAAAATATCAAACTCTTCCAGATATGTTAGAAAGTGCTCGGGCACGTAAACTTTTTAAGTCTAGAGCGGAATGGCTTGTGATAAATCTGTGTTCCTTTTCTCAAATACGATGCTTGCAAATTCTACAAGCTGTAGAACTGATGTGCCAGTAGTTAATGCTCCATGTATATAAGCTAATTGTATAATAATTATTTACTATCTTGTTGTACATTAAATCCACAAACGATATTCCAGTTACACAAAAATCCCTTGTCATTCCGTTTTTCAGTATTGATTTCAAGCGCAAACGAAAAACGAAGAATTTGAAGTAAACATTGGTGAAATTTTCTTTAAAAATGTAGTACTGAGGCCTTTCATGTCAATAACTTTTGCTTCGCGTAAGAATTATTTTCGGAGATATTCATGAAATAGTTAATTTCTGTGTATTTGATGATTGAAACTCTTTAACTCATAAATCTACAAACATTTAACTAAACTTAATAGTTATTGATCATAACATTTCGAGGGGAAATGAAAGAAAACCGGATGCTATTTGTGGCATAAGCATAACATGTCCCAGTGAAATTCTTATGAAGATCTACGTACCATCTATATAAGAAGTATGCATTCTTGAGGTTAATAAAGAAAAATATCGGCGAAATCTGCAGGTATTTTGACTAAACAAAGACAATAACATATTTCCATATAGAGATAATGACAAAAATTGAGCAAGAGGAATTCTCTTTTTGTCAAAGTTAGCTTAAACAACAGAAAACCCGTATACTTTTTACGGCACAAACATTCCTATAGCAGTAATCCCAAACAAACATTTCATTAGGGCAAAACGAAACATTTTTATGCGTGTACAAAAATTTGTCTTTCAACTATAATTTCCTGTATTTGGAATATGTAAATTCCTATATTTTAATGATCATTATGTAAATTTTCTTAATTGCACGCATTTGTCGTCATTGGCGATCTAGATGGAATTAATTCACTTGCCTTTTCATGATTATTGCTGTTATATTTGTAGTATAGTATAATTCTATATATGTAATTACATAACCTTACTCATTATATTTCCATCAATATGTATGACAATGATTTATTAATAAATTAAATGTTTCTGCAATTACACCTAGAATACGAGTATTCGTAGAGATTCTCCACTGTCCCTTATTTGGTTAAAAATCAACAAAATTTCCGGTAAAACCGATATGCAAATCTTTACTTCATTTGAATCTCCTAACGGAATAGTAACTAATACCAATAACATAGGAAACGTATCGACGAACAACTATCAATAGGAGTTTAAAAATGATAAAGAACTCATTCCACCTGGATATCATTATTTGCTTACAAAAAAGAAAAAAAAAAAAAAGATATAATTATGCAAGAATTATTGTTGTAAAGGGTTAGGCTCCAGGACACAAACGGATATTTTATAATATAATAGATCGTCTCTATCCAACAATATCTTTTACACTGGAGTGATTCCATATTCTTGGAAATCGGCTATTACGGTTCCCATATCAAAACCCAATAAAAGCAAAACAGACAGAAGTATCGTGTTATCGTCTAATTTCATTGTTACTTTGCCTGTCAAAACTTTCCGATCGTATTATCACACGATCACACCGAACTTAATATTCGAGAATGAAGTGGCATTCACCTTGGCTGTACAAAAGTTTTAATGCATATAGATCACCACACAAAGAATGTTATATCCTCTTGAAACCACGCATCTATTCTTGCAATTGAATTCGAAAAGGTAACTGGCCGAGTCGCCAGTTATATTGTCCTGAACACATTACAGTTATTGGATGCAGATTATAAGACCCGATCGATCGTTCAGAGTAAAGACTAATAACTTTAATATTGTTTCAAGTAGTCTTTAGCAAAGTTTCACTGATTATCAACAAATCATTGCCCGTATGCAGATGATTTGTGTATTCTTTGCCGCAAAGAGGACGACGAACAACGAAGTAAACTTTAAAGATTTAACCACGTGGTCAAAAAGATCAGACGAAAAAATATCTTTAGGTAAATCACCAATTTTACACGTATGCCGGAAATCCCGCTGTCTAAAGATAATCTACCTACAGAGAATTTAATTTAATTCGAATTTAACTTCATCAAATTTAATTTTATTATAACAAAAGTTATATCTACATGAACACGCTCATACATTTTGTGAAAACGTTGGTTCTGAACAGAATAGAGTGCGGCTTATCTCTATTTGAGAACAGTCCAAAATCTACATTCAAACCCATCATGGCAATATATCACGATACTGTACAGTCCTGTACATATGCGTACCACACAACTCCTATCAAGACGTTATTCATCGAATCTGGCTTGCCTTCACTGGAATCCAAGATCATCGACGGAAACAACAGATGATTACCAAAAATTATATTTAACAATAGGTCCATTACATACGAAGATGTAAATAAAATCACGACCGAAAAACGCACATCAAAATATCCTTTAGTTTTACACAAAGTTATTTACAATAACGTAACTGGGTTTAACGATGGACTACCTCAGTTTCTGACTATAACACTACATTGGCATTTTCTACACAATACTTGCAATACAACGCTTTCCGAACATCAAAAGAATAAAATGAATTTCATAGGCATAAGCAACTATTGGCGAATTTTCTGCACAGTTGCATTATATAATGGAATAACAGCAGTGTGGGCGAAGTACTAAATCAATATGCATCAATTTTTACAGCGGAAACGACAGCAATTTTGCATACTCTGGATATAGCTACGTATGCAAATGAGAAGACACTTATCTTGTCGGACAGTCTATCTATCCCAAAAATGTATAATGAGCAGCAGATAGACGCTGTTGGTAAAATAAGAGGTATCCTAACATTACATAAAGGCCATATAAAATTGATGTGGATCCCCGGCCATGTAAGTATATGGAGTAACGTGCAGGCGGATGCTGCAGCCGAATTTGTTTGCTCCACCCCGCTGGTAGTGAAGAATTTTATAGAGAGATTGGATTTAAAAACATGTGCAGTCCTAAAAATTAATGAAATATTTCTCATTAATAATAATGGTCACATAAAATAATAAAGAAAAAAACAATAACATGGATAAAAATTGACCCAAACGAGAGTGTCACCTGACAATAAGATACATCATGGAATCACGTCCCCAACTATCTTATAAAACAAACTTACTGAAGAAATGCTGGATATCCCTAAATAAACTAGCTTGGAAAACATGAACACAATACACAATTTCATTTATTGTGGTAATGTAATCATGTAACTAGCTTAAAATATTAAAATAAAAGTCACTTATACACATATACCACATTGCAGCTGATGGCCTTAGCTGTTAATGCTACGTCAACTCTATATATAATACTAATCTTTGCTAAGCTTAATATGAGGCAAATAATTAATAAATAAAGACAACATTTCCCGAACGCAATACCTGTTAGAAGTCAATATCAGGCTTAAATATATAGTGTGATCTTTTGACATATCCAACGAACATATACAATGGCCTTACAAATTCTTAATTCTTATGCTTACTATTATGACGCAGAGTTTATCTTTTTTTCAAAAAAAAAAAGGACGCCGTATTAAAGTAGACTTCAAGACGGTGGAATGTACTCTTCCCAATCACTCCGTTTAAAATCGTAATATATTTTTAATGGGAAAGTTCTCCTTGTATTCATGTCTGTTTTCACACGACAAATTGGCGAGATGCGTCAATTTGTAATAAGTAAAGTGAACCATTACATGTTATGAACATTACTCTAAAACTCGCAGCATACAATTAAAATTCTTTATTGTCCACTAATATATTTTTGTATATCAAATATTAATTGGGGCAAATTCTTAGCATCAAATAACACAACTTTTCTATAAGGTGTCAGTGTAGCATCACCTTCCAACCAATCCCCCGACATACCCATATCGCACTCATTCGCCACCGAATACTCAAAGGAATTTACCGCTTTATCAGCAATCAGTTCTTCTTCAGCATTGGTATAAGTGTCCTCTTGAGGTTTGCCCTTTTTGGCTTCCTTACGATAGAGTTTAATGATCATGAGGAAGTAGACAAAATTGTATGGCATTCCTTTTTGTTTAGCCGTATTAATTTCTTTATATAGATTTTCCAACAGAGGAACAGAAATCTGAGATGGGATATTAATAAAGCGTTCATTTATCAAATATCCAACAGGTCTGGCCTCATTGCCCAATACATCGCGGAAATGTTTTAGTACAGCGTCCGGCGCGTGCTTTTCCGCTTTTTCGATGACAAAACTGCGGAATTGTTCAATGCAAGGAACATCCTTTTTAGCGGTGATATTGAGAACTGTGGTAATACCGAATATTGTGCCATCTTCGCACATATCGTCGTCAGCGTCACTCTCGATACCGTCAGCTTCACATTGGCAAATGACACTACCAACAAAGTTTTGAGCTAAATAGGAAATAATACAAACAATAAGACTTCAGCATACGTATATGTGGGAATCAGACTTACCAATAATAATATCCGCCATTTGCATGCTATTAACATGTGCCTTGAGAAAAACTCGTTGCAACAGCTGAGAAATACCATGACAATCGGGGTCTATGGGAGCTCTTCCTTCAAAGTCGATTTGTACCTCCTAAAAGCCACGGAAATTCGATGTAGTTTCGTGCCGAGAATATTAAATACAAACTAACTAACCTCATTTCCGGTGTAAGCGTCTGGATGGGGGCCATCATACTCCTCATCACTAGACGTTTCCGAATCTGAATCGCTGGGGTCTTCTTCCATTGCATTAAGATTTTTACGCTTATTCGCCGACATTTCAATGTTTCCCCACGACAATTCTTCTGTAAACAACCACACGTTTTCAATCAGCTGTATCTGTCGCTGTTTTTCAAATGCACGTGTTGCATTTTGCTAAAGAAGAGTTGCCGTCGTTCGTAGTAGTAGTTGTAATATGTTTAAATAGGTTTCACCATGTTGGCAACACTCACATCATATAACAGATGATCATATATAGAAACATTGCTTCTTACGCCGCGGTTACACTTTCAACTTTTGTTGAAGCGACTTTTACATATACTACTTGTCAGAATTCGACAAAATCGACAGCTGTGACGTAGGCGACCCGCAACCGGTTGAACAACTTTATTTGTGAAGATGTCGTCGGCAAGGAAAGTAATTAAAAAAGTAACATCGGCGTTAATTTCTTTTTCACATCTTCGGTGGACATTTTGCATTCGGCCGCAATATCGTCATAAGCCTTCACTTTTAAATCATTTCGCCTGTATATTGGCGAATTCATATTCCACAACGCTTCACGGCTTCTATAAAACTCTATAAAATGCAATAAATCTGCTTGCTTATTCATTTTATAAAATTATACTTTCAGATAAACCAAACAATTTTTAAGTTTCACAAAAAACCGCGCTTTATTTTACAAACAAACCACACGATTTATCGCAATCAGCTGTTTGGTTGAACCATTCGTTGAAACAGTAGTTGAAAGGAAAAATCGTAAGCAACCGGCGTTCAACTAGAAAATGTGTGAGTGTATTAGTGAAAAAATATGAGTGTGTTGGAGGTTGCAAGCGATTTGTTGAAAGTGTAACCCCCGGGTTAGCTCCAATGTCAAAGTAGGCCCAGCTTTATGATGTTATTGCAAACATTGGCTCAACTTCTTATATTATAAGGTTCCACTGCAGGATCATGTGTATTTGGATTAAAAATGCTCCAAAGTGGTTTCACTGAAGTATTTGGAATATTCGCAATCGATTTTGAAAAAGAGAACTAATTATGTTAAATTATATTATTTTAGTATGGAAAATTTTGATTGACTAAATTGAAAATAAACATTGAACTGTCACGTTGGAAATTCTTGAGAAACTTAAGCTAAAAACGCACTTTTTCCGAAGTAAACTTTTTTCTAAATTAAGGAAACGTTTACTTCCTTCTTCAAGGTAAACGTGGTTGGTTACATTATCATCCAATATATATAAAAATATTGCGTAACTTATTAAAAGAAATAAAACTGCAAATAGAATTTTCTTTTTAATAGTCATTTTTTATTTGAGATGAATTTATTAACAAATCGGTATTTATTACTAACTCTACTTGAAGATATCACAGCTTAAAATTATATACCGTTAAAAACAATTGATGACATTGATGAATTGATAACTTAGTTATCTTAAAGTATGGCCAATCAACTAGGCCTTAGGTTGGGGGTACTTCGCTTATTGCATAGTCAATGTTTTAGCTATTATCAACCATTTATATCCTTTGGTACACAATTTTGTTTTTTGAGTAGGCATATAGTCAAAAGCCAATTTTTCCTTTCTCTCTTCTCCCTCTGTGAAATTTGAGCCAACATTTTTCCATCGGACTGTATTTTCTCAAAATTACGTTTTAAGACATTAATCTAAATTAAAATCATTTCTCAAGAGAATGAATGAGAATGAATAACGGGCTTTCGTAAAAATGTTCTCTTTCATGATACTTTTCTTTATAAATGTCTTCCAAGAATCTCTTCTATTTGATGAATGTCCTTCACGAATCTTTTCTATTTGAAAAAGCTTTTTTATGGCGCTTTTCCTTTTCCATTCCTCTTTATGAAAAATGTTTCCGAAATATTTTTCTATATAAAATGTGACTTTCGATATCTTCCTCCTTATACCAATTCGCTTTCAAGTTGCTTCTTTATGCATGAAAAACACATACGATGACATTTCTGAAAGAAAATTGTTATTGATAGCAGTCTTTTTCATGAAAATGACTATCCACGAAATTTTCCTTAATGGAAAACACTTTCCGTGACGTTTTTTCCCATAAGAAGTGTATTCTTTTCTGTATGAATTGTGTATTCCATAATACCCTTCTATATAAGGAATATTTCTATTTAAAAATGTTTTCAATGATAATTTCCAATGAGAAAAATGCTCTCTGTCATCATTTTAATATGGAAAGTGTCACTTAAATTTTTGCTAGATGAAAGTTGCCTTTCATGACTTTTTTATAAGATTTCTTATATGAAATATATTTCTATACGAAAAGCATCTTATATGAAACTTCTCCATAAAAGATGTCTTTCAACTAGCTTCTTTATACGTTAAATATCTGTTCGAAAAGTGTATTTCAAGACTTAGCGCATGGAGGTAGCCTATGAGGAGCAACTACTGTACGGAGTCTTTTAACATTCCTGTCTTTTAAGTTCTCTCCATATGTTCCTTTTGTTTTTGTTGTCAACACATCGGCTGGGTATCAAATTAGCAATCGGTGGTAGAAGTCCTGGAGCTTGTTGATTTCAGGACTGAGTTCGGAACGAATAAAATGCACACAGATTTATCTCCCCATTTGCATACACCCCATTGTAATGAGATAATTGAAGCTTTACTGACGTGCCGTAGAGAAGTAAGTTCCATATATTTATTACCTCGACTTTTTTTATATAACAACAAAACATCTATTGGATGTCTTCCTTTCTTCGCCAGAATAAGTTCGCCAGATTTGTAGGAGTTTGCACTACCTTAGAATCTGAGGTGTGGAAGTGTTTGAAAAAAGAGCGGCGCGCAAGAGCAGCTGCCAACCGAGCAGCAGCACGTGCGAGACAGGAGTCATTGAAGAGTACACTACATGGTCAACAATAGACTGTTGATCGGAAATCATGCAGGCAGATCCCTTAGAAGAATATTATTTCCAACCGGAACAACAGACTATTTGCGGCCAAGAAGTCAAGTCAATTATAGACGAGTATGTCGAAAATTACCCATCGGTTGTGGACCGTTTCTTCACACGTTACTACTACATCAAAAAGGGTGCTGACCAGTCGCCGTACCAAGTGCTATTCCACTCAAATCGCATTTGTTTGATTTGTTTGGCACCAGAACATCCGGCACTTCGTAAGGGTATTGTCAGCGTTAATTTCGATATTGGCCAAATGGATCGAAGTAAGAACACAGTTAAGGGAAAGGCTAAAAAGGGTGGTATGATTCTTCAACATGATTCAACATTGGCGCTATTGACGGTTAAGTCGGGAGAAGTGTACAAAATTCCAAGCTGTGTTAGAAGCAAATTGATAGAAGTTCACACCGAAGTTGCAGAAAATCCACAGATCCTAGAAACAGCACCAGAGGGCTCTGGGTATTTTGCTATAGTACTGCCAAAACCCGAACATTGTGAAGAGATTAAGGCCAGTCTTATGACCCAAGAACAATATGATGATTATCGTAGAAGTTTAGGTGACGCTCCGGAAACTGTTTGATGCAAATATCTGTTTAAAATATAAATTGAATGCATAAATGTACTGGTGCAAATATATGTTTGAAATTTAATTGACTGTATAAAAGTATTGAATGATTTGAATAAACGGGACTCGTTGATGAGTATGTTTGTTATCTAAAGTTTTTAGGAAACCTGACAGTGTCAAGAATAGGAGGAGAGGAAATTTGAATGTTGTACGAAAATTCGTGGAAGTTGTGATCACAAAGAGTAGTTCGTTGGCGATTATGCGCATGATAGTTACGTGTACTAACCATCGCGTTACGGTCGGTCGCATTTTTTGCCCACCCGTCCGTTTTTTCTAGTATAGGATATAATTTTTTTGTTAAAACAGTACAAAAAATGCAATTAGTGGAGTTGATTTGACAAATACGACAATCCTATATCTCTTCACTGAAACTTATCGGGCTTATTTTGTGGCAATAAAAAATAATAAGATTTTTCGCCTTGTTTAGTTCATACCAAAAGTATTCACAGCGAAATTAATGCGATCAAAGTCTGTGCTGGCATGGTAAAAGTGTTTTACCATTTAATATAGAGCGTACAATATGAAGGCGGGGAAGTTACCTTAGTTATTCTCTGCAGAATATTAATACTGATCTAGTTTTACGCTAATGGGACCTATAAATTCCATGTTATAGGGAAGTTTTTTTTTTTTATGGAAAATACCAGCATCCCTCATCTAGCTTTAATACTCGATGAAATTACAGTGTGTAAAATTTCAGTGCGCATAAAAATTATGATAAGAAACTTATGCCGGTTTTTGTTGTTATGATCGGCACAGATTTACTGAAGTTATCGTGCCCACCAATTCTCTAGGCAGCCAACTATCAGTACTATCGCCTAACTTATAATTAGATTCAATAGGTATTCTATTGGTTGATACTTCCCTCTGGCTTTCCTTCTGAGATCATCCACCATGCAGAATACTTTTCGTGCTGCAGCATAGTCTTACCCCATTCGCAATTTTCTAATAATCGATCATTTCTAATTATAATTAATCAAATCGGTCTTAAGACCGATCAATTAATGCAATCGATTAACTAAATCAGTGCACTTAAAGAACTCAAACATCATGATTCCACGACATCGAAACTGCCTATCAACGGTAGTAAAGCCCCATAATTATAGCTTTAACAATAGGAATGAAATATATTCGTAATTTGCTACGAAAAAAAGTAAGACATGGAAGGAGGTGTTTCGGAAACCAGGTAGTTTAAACAAAGTCTAGAGCTTTTTAAGATGATTAAGCTATTTCCATCTGCTTATGTTTTGACCCGCTGGCTGACAGGGCAATTGGTGGACAAACTGACTCGATTAAATCTATATCGATTCTAGGATATATTCTCGTGGTTTGAAATTGGAAATGGTCAAAATTTTCCTGTCCCTCCTCTTACTTCTTATAAATTACACCAATCATTTTAAATTTCTATTCTGATTTTACAAATAACTTTAAACATAAAAAATTGTCTTATTACAGCTTACGAAATGTCTACACTAATGCAACAAAACATTGCAGACTGTAATTTTCTCCTATACTCCAGTCCAAAATTGTACCTGGGCGAAACAACATTGCCTCGTCCTGCAAAAAACACACTTTCTATATGCGGGGTTCATCTACAATTTGCCCTGTCGAATAGCGTTTAACGCAACTGAAAATGGGCGACAGGTAACCATTCACCTTCAGGTACCCCCTATATAAAAGGCTTTAAACATTAATATTTTATTTTATATATCATTTGATGCGACAAAAATGTAACAGCCAGAAAAAAGTGTTTAAGGCACCAAGTATATTTTGATCAAATGTTTTTCATGGATTTTTAAGTCAATTGACCGATGTCCGTCTGTCTGACTGGTAGACACGATAACAGCCGCAAATCTTTATAAAACTTCTTAAAACTTTGCAGAACATAGTCGGGGATTGTAAATGGCCAAAATCCGAAATTCAATTTTTATCCTGTTACTTGTCCATTATTTTGATCTATAATTCTTGATGAAATCCGAAAAAGCGATCAGTTGAACACGTCACTTCTGCTTTGCGTAGCAATAAATTCTGTCTGGGCGGGGAGCTTAATTCATTCATTCATTTATTCTGTAGGGCTAAATTCACTCAACGCACCTAATCTGAAAACTCTGTGGAAGGGGGTTAACCCTCCATAGCATAACCTTGCTACGTCCATGCCTTTACAAATTCC
This sequence comes from Philornis downsi, assembly GCA_019455685.1. Lineage (NCBI taxonomy): Eukaryota > Metazoa > Arthropoda > Insecta > Diptera > Muscidae > Philornis > Philornis downsi. The sequence goes on from JAHXMU010026596.1 coordinate 61,897, forward strand.
GTCAAATACGTCAAAAATTTGCTAAGGTAGTATATAGGAGTGAAAGTGGACCACATTGTCGCGCCCGTTTTGACTTCCCCCATGCAAATTGACCGAATTTCCGAAATTCAATTCTGAACCTGTAACTCTAACACCAACACAGCAGCTATCGGAATCTTTGCTCATTGTTTTTTTCTCTAATTCTTGGTAAATGTTGTGAAAATCTAGCGGCTAACCTGTCATTTCTAGTGTCACCTGTACAAATGTTTGATTTGATCCCTGAGTTTTTATGTTCATATCTTCTACATAGTTGTTCTAAATTCAGCAAAATTGGAAATGGAAATGGAGCGCATTGTCACATTTCAAGTAAAGTAGTAAAGGATTAAATTTGATTTATGTCAATAGTTTTTGATACAATGTCTGAGAAAATGTGAAAAATCGATCGAAACCGGGTAACTCCGTCGTTTTTAGTACCTCTCATACAAATCCATATTCTTTTGGATTCATATCTTTCATTCAATTGTACTAAATGCAGTATTGTGACTTAGTTCAGAACATATGTTAATAAGAAGCTAGCGATATAACACACGCTACACTTTTCCGATGTAAAAAAACGCTGGGTAAATCAGTCCAACTAACTGAAATTTCTGTATAGTATTAAAACGTTCACGCAGATCCACCAATAATGTTCACACTATAATTTTATCATGTGCTTTAGTGTGGAAATCAAATTGGATGACGTACCTGCGGCCATTCTACTATCTCCCATACACAATGTTGGATTTAGTTAAAATCAAACTTTCGCCTATAATTTAGAATTCATTTTTAAGTATTTGTGAAGCCTAACAAAACTTGTGGATGTAATTTTAAATACTTAGTTGTACAAAGACTCAAACTGGGCGAAAAATGTATGTAGTAATTTAGATTTTTGCCTTTACTTATAAATTACAAGACAAATCTGTTAAATTTCGGCAAAGGGACATTGGATGAGGCTAGTTATATCTCAATTCTGACTGACTGACTAATATTTCAGTACCGGTTTTATTTTTATTCTTTTGCGATTTCCAAACCTGCAGAAATAGCACACATAAAAAATAGAATTGGATGAGGAGGAGGCTTCCCAAATTTTGTGAGCTTATAATCATCCCTCTTCTTAGGCTAACCGAACGGGAACTATTATTTGCTGACCATTCCTAGTGTTAGTTCGGGGAACATTAAGTGGACTTGTTGATTATTTGACTACTCGGAGTTACATCTGTATAATCAGGTGACTGCCGCTCAAAGAAATGTGTTAAGCCTCGAACCCGCGATCATATGCAAACTGTGTTTGCAAACCATCCACGATCGACTTAGCGTTTATAATGAAAAACAGGGTAATTTTTAAATAACCATGAAAATATTTTAATTGATTTTCAAAAAGTCAGAAAACTAAACGTAAAGGGTACAAAAACTGATCGTTTTGCCAGGAATGATTCTTCTTATTGACTAGGATTAGGAAAGCTTTATCCATTTTATGTCGCTACCATTTCATTTATTCGATTCATTTGTCATATTTCGGCAACAGAAATTAGGAGTTTATTATATTATTATCTTTGAATGCGAAGAAAATGCTTTTCAAAATCTGATTTTAAGCTGATTGGGTTAGAACAATTCCTTCCATTCCATAACAAACTCGAACAAAGTGCAAATAAGGAAGTTTTACGCAATAAAAATCAAATGCCGTAACCAATTTTTAAAATTTATTGAAAGAAATAACCTCCATTCTTTAGTTCCATTTCGGCAAAGCGCAAACATAGAATTTCGGTATTTAATATTATCGTTATCTTTGCATTGGCATATCATACAAAAAGTTAGTGCCCGGACAACTTCAGACGTGGTGTTACTTTCTAAAAAAAGAGTTGTTTGGCCAAGGAACCGCCATCGGCAGTCATCTCAGGCTTATGGATGTCTATTCAAATCGAAATTTTAATTTTTATTTTAAAAATTATCAAATTACATAACCTCACAGGCTTATATAAATTCTAAACTGACTTCTAAGAAGTCATAAAACGACACGTTATATTGCGGTAATGTATAAAATACTAATGATTTCCCAACAAGAGAACGCACTCCAATATGCTTAAAATAAAGGAACGATGCGAGTTTCTTTTTACGAATCGTTCCTTTGAATGAGATATCTGAACGTCACAGTTCGCCAGACTTGTCGATTGATTACTCGAAGTGTTCTTTAGACACATCGACAAGACCGTAGCTCAAATAACACCGATGGCTGTATGCTGGATTGAGCCTGCGTTCATGCGAACGATAATCATAAAACTGCACAAAAATTTCTGCTGATGTCAACCATTTGGGAGAGGGAAGGAACTTACTGACGTTGGCAAGAATTTGTCCATATTTTTATATTGTACATATCTCCTATACATTGCTTTCCGAAACTTGGATTTTCACGACAATGAGCCACGATCATATATCTATGGGCCAGAGAATGATGCCGACCGAAATGGGGAAATGACAAATCTCAATCTTCTTATGTCTCGAAAGAGTAAACAAAATCTAAGGACTACAACGTTATGTAATTACTGGGCATACATGTTGGTAATACGACCTATTGTAGTTTATGGTTGCCTGATACGGTGGAGACGGATTACAATCTATCGATTATCGGTAGCATATTACAAATTGTATCCTAGTGCATAAAGGGGATAAGGCTGCAGTACACTGGCAGCACCCGAATACATATTGAATCCGAATTGCCCCCGACATCACGACATGTTCAGTGATACTAAAGAAAGAAAGATGGATATACATCCAAATGGAAGCTATCACTCATTATTATCGTGGCCCTATTATGGACTTTTCAATCGGATTTAAACTAAGGAAGGAAATTTGGATTGGTTGCTTGTGAGGTTGAAGATATGAACACATATATAAACACAAATTATAAACTACTTTCAAACTAAAGTATAAAAGAAAATTAAAACTGCATTAAAAAATTAATTAATTGGTATTCGTACTTAGAGAAATACACATAGAATTCAACATGAATAACATTTTTTATCTTACATTCTAAGATATGAATAGCACTAGTTTTAAACACTTGTAATTTTTAATCACATCTTCGATTTATTTTTAGAATTTGTAGTTTTACATTTTGTTTGTTAAAAAGTATATCTACGTGTAGTAGAAAGAACTAAGTTGTTGCCAATTTGGTGATAATTCCTTTATTCCTTTCTTCCTATCACATAAGACCTACTATTGTCAAAAAATAGAACTGTCAATTTTCACAAGTTTCTCTTGAGGTGAGTCATTCGCCTTAGACAGGAACAATTAGTAACCACATGATGCCAGATCTGGACTATAAGGTAGACGCATAAAAACCTTCCAACTTCCAATCAACCGCTCGGGCTGAGCGGCCTAATTTGTGTGTGGCGATATGTGTGGCCAGGCGTTACCATAGTGACACACAATTCCTCTATTATAGACCAAAGCTGGAATTGTTTAGGCAACTATCTTATTGTTGACAGTATAGGTCTTAATCAAGAGAAGATGATTCTTAGCCAACCTTACTAAACACACAGCAGAACCTTCCTGATTGTCAATCCTGGCTTGGCCACCGTTTATGCCGGCTCACGGCAATTTGACCATGACCGCTTTCGCCTTACTTTGTCGTAGGTGACCCACTTTTCATCGCCATTTGTCATGCGCTTCAGAAATGGTTTGAATTTGTTGCGATTCAGCTGTGAGCTGGATTGGGAAGTTCTTACGAATCCGCCTTCTACCTCGAACTTGGTACCAAGTATTTCCAATTGTTTCTGTCTACGGCGAATGATTTTGCCGCAAAGTTTATGAACGTCGACTGTCCAATTTTATACTAATCTCTCTCTTCTATGAGAAAGGCATAATGGAATTATTGGCAACTGTTGCTGTTAACCTAAATCGGATCATTCTAACCAATCTAAATAATGCCTTCAAAGCAAATAATAGGCACATTGTTAAAACAACTGACGTTAAATAAATATTGAACAGTTTAAAATTTATACATTAACAGCCACTGTCCTACACTTAGTCAGCCAACTAGCCAGTCATAAAATCATGTTAGAAAAACCTAAAATTAATTCCTTCTCAAGTTATCTATGGTCTTACACGTTTCTTAAAATGATAAAAATAAAGGATTTAATAACATGACGTAGTAAACGTCAAACCCAATATGTTTTGGTATTTTATCCTGCTGCATCATTGGCGATGTGTGATAATGCTGTGGTGAGTCATTTCATTATACTCCTGTTACTGATGATGATGATGGTTTGATGACTGCTATATGTGATGCTTAATATTTTTAGCTGTAGTACCTAAAGCAGTTTTTTTATCCCTTCGGGTGAAGGTGTATACCATTTTATACGGAAAAAATTTAACACGTAGCAGGAAGTGTTTAATGTACTAAGTCAATTGAGCGATGTTCGTCTCGCTGGCTGGCGGAAACGGTAACTGTCGTAAATCTTTATGAAAGCTCTTGAAACTTGGCACAGCCTAATGTTTTGCCAGGTCATAGCCGTGATTGTAAATGGGCTATATCCATCCACCTTTTCTTATACCTATACCAATTAACCAAATTTCCAAAATTCAGCGGAAGAGCCACACCCCTTCTGGTACCTTCCATATAAATTGCCCATTTAGCCCATATATTCTTAGATATAAATCTAATCTAATCTAACCTTTCATATGGTTGCATTAAATTTAGCCACATTTGGTACATGCTGGGCGTTTATCCACATGAAAATTGCCACTTTGCCACATCCCTTATTGTACCTCCCATACAAATTTCCGATTATCGGAAATTCAACTTATCCTCTGCAAAATCTAATAGCTATGCTGCAGTAGTTTAATATGTTGATTTATAATTCTCCGAAAACATTAAAAAAATTAAGCAAATAATCGCGCCCCTTCTAGTATCTCCCATACAAATTATCGAAATTTATTTTTTGCGTTGCAATCTTTAATTATAATTCACTGTAGTAGTTGAATTTTTGGCAGTTTCTGAATGTACGAGGTGTGTTCAAAAAAATAAGGTGAATTTTAAAATTTTGCGGGCTGCGTACATTTGACTTTCGATTATTATTTTCTTTTGTGTTGATACACTCGTCTCGAATTTTGACCAAAAACAACGTCACAAGAGCATTGCTCAGGAATTTTCGAATGACGTCAACGATGATCCAGATGTGCTTAAAAGGGGCATAACTGGTGACGAATCATTGGAATATGGGTATGACATCGAAACCAAAGCCCAATCGTCCCAATGGATGAGTGCAGGGGAGCCAAGACCAAAAAAAAGCACGCCAAGTTCGATCAAATGTCAAGGTTTTGTTATTTCGATTACCATGGCGTAGTGCATCAGGAGTTCTTACCACAAGGTCGTACGGTAAATAAGGAGTATTACCCTGAAGTTATGCGCCGTTTGCGTGAAGCAATATGGAAAAAAACGCCCGAGATTGTGGGAAAAAATTCATGGCTTTTGCATCATGATAATGCACCTGCTCACTCATTTTTGCTTGGGAGAGATTATTTGGCCAAAAATAACACCGTTATCATGCCTCAGCCACCATATTCACCAGATTTACACCCCTGCGACTTTTTCCTGTTCCCATGATTGAAGAGACCCATCCATGAAAGGACGGCGTTTTGCGACAATTGAGGAGATAAAAACCGAATCGCTGAGAGAGTTCAAGGACATATCAAAAAGTGCATATCAGAACTGCTTCGAGGAATAAAAAAAAAAAAAAAAACGCTGGCACAAGTGTATTATGTATGAGGGGTACTACATTGAAGGAAATAAAATAGAAATTGCTGAATAAATAAATGTTTTTTGAGAAAGTTGAAAATTCACGTTATTTTTTTAACACACCTCATATTGTAAAATTTGAAAAAATCCACCGGGTAACCAAGCCCTTAAGTCATTTTTCCACACTTTGCTAAATTCATATCTTTCATTTAATTGCAACAAATTCGGTATAACTAAGCACGCATCACACATTTACCAAACACAGTTCTGCAAATTAAAGTGGGGTAGATTGCCACGCCAGAAATCAGTGATTTCCTTACAAACAAAAATAGGTGTAGAGGTTCCTCTACAATTTTTAAGCAGGGGACTTCAAAAAGTTATAATTTTACTCAAAGAAATAAAATCTAGCTATTTATCACATCCCTTCTGGGATCATTCACAATTTTGCACCAAACCAAAGGTACTCGTATATGTAGGTCAGTTTACCAGACTGGAATTACTTTACTGATTAAATGATGAAATTTCTTATGCTGAAATATTTTCTCGCTACTGTTACAGAAAATTGCTCTACTGTTAAGATATGCACAGCAAATTGAAAAAACATGAATGCAGGAATGTTATTTCTATTACTGCAACGATATTTTCGACATTTCCTGTATTAAAGACGTTTAATTGCAGAACCAATGAAACGGGAACCGGAAAATAATGATATTCTCTTCCGAGAAGAACGTACGAAACGAAATTATTTTCAATTGAATATTTAACAGAATTTCAAGATCAATGCTGTTCGTGATTCGTAATCCAAAATGAAATTAAAACGTCTATTACAATTGGCACTCACCGGAGGGTACTGGGAACGTGCCATGCAATACAGCCAATGCGACTGGTGCCAGCTCATCTACGAAAGCTACGAGATTGCTGTGAATAAAGTTTACGATATTATCGCACCTTTGCTCTGTAATCGCATTAATAAAACTTTGCACGTAAGATTTGGACGTAAGTAAACTCGTTTGTTTGTGTATTCAATTCAATATTCATTCACACGATAATGAATGTATATTTATTTGCTTGTTTGCTTTCATTCAATACGGAGAAAATCACTTCTTGTCCCAGCTCTTTTATAGTTTGAAAACGAGATTGGCTGTTGCTATTTTACGATGCGAATATCGTTATCTGGTGTTCTAATTTCCTTTGGGAACTTTCTAATAGATTTTGTTTATTAACAGTTTTTATTTTCGTTCGAGCCAATTATGACCGATTTACATAATCGTGTTCTTGTTACCTTTAATATTTGAAACGAAAGCGAAAAATTATGATCTCTTCAGATAACTTTTCGGTGGCGAATGAATAAACAATCAGTAAATAATCAAAAATTAAATATTTTTTTTTTTTGAGAAAGCTCATATGGAGACAAAATTCATTTCTTGTACTCTCATCATAAAATCGGTATAAGCCATATAAGAACAATAAATATTATAAATTACCAATAAATATAATAACAAAGAGTCGTTGCAAAGCATGAAGAGAATAATCTTAATTATTATTATCTTACCATAAATACGTTTTCAAAGATAGAATATATAACAAAACAGGTTATTTAAACTTAGAAAATGAACTACTGATTAAGATACGAAACCCCGCTTAAGAACAATGTAAACATTTACCAAGTACGTCTGCCAAGGTGCAGGTTCAATTCCCCGCTGTTGCAAATACGAGTATATTTGAAATTTGTCTAAATAAGTGAAATTTAATTATTTGGTTCATATGGTCCGCATAGAATTAAAGCTTACTCTCGTTATGAAATATGTGTCGATCTTATATTAAGAATAGGGCAAATGATTTTTAAATACTTTCTAGAAAACAAACAATTAAATATTTGATTGAGGAAACTCATATGGATTTTCTCCTACTATGATTATAAAATGTGTACCTGAGACATCATATCATATCATATAGGGTGTCCGTCGGGAAGTTATACTACTTTGTTTGTTTATAATTTTTGATTAAATGAAAGAGAATGGATCTTATATTGATAAATGTTTTATTTAATGCCGGCAATTATGTATGAAATACAATATCTGATAGATGTCCGCCTCACGCAGCATTTCATTGATTTCATCACGAATATTTTGTTTGAGTTGCTCAAGCGTTTTAGCTTGTTTGCATAAACCTTGGTTTTCAGATATCCTCACAAAAAGAAGCCCGGAGCAGTCAAATCAGGCGACCATGGAGGCCAATCAACATCACCATTTCTTGAAATAACTTGTTGTGGAAAGAGATCTTGCAGAAAATCCATTATAATCCTGGCTGTATGCGATGTGGCACCGTCTTGTTGATACCACATGTTAATCAAAAAATGCAAAATTGTGGCCAAAGTTGCTCTTTGAAGACCAAGCTCCTGAGCGCGGCGTCGAATTGAGGTTGATGAATTGTTTTGAACACTTTCTTGAGCAGCAGTAATGTTTTCAGTAATCACAGTAATCGATGATTGATTTTGATGAAATGTTTTAACGATTAAAACACGTTTAAATTAATTTTAATTTTAAATTAAATTTACCATGTTTCCACTTCACGACTACCAAATATGAACTGTCAAGACTAATGTTTACCAAAATGGCAGCAAAACAGGGCAGTATACCTTCCCGACAGACACTCTGTATAACAACAATAATCATTAATTGGTGTAGAAATTTCAGTCAGGTTAACTAACCTACATATACCTTAAACCAGCAACCTTGCTTTGGTGCAAAAAGGGTGGAAGGACGTGGTAAATCACCAAATTCTTACAAAAAAGCTCTTAATTAAAGCACAATATAAGAAATAAGATTATATAGGTAGATTTCTGAAGTCCCTCGCTTAGGAATTATAGAGGGACTACTTACTTTTGCTTCCAAGAAGAATTTTTTCCTAAATCGGTCAATTTGTGGTACATGGCAATCCATTCCATTTTCATTCACAGAATTAAGTTTGGTAAATGCGTGATGCATGCAAAATTATACTGAGTTTAGTGCAATTGTATGAATAGTATGAATCTATGAATGTATGGGTAATATTATGAAATTTCCATGCCAATTACCAGAATAGGCGGGGTAACCCGACCGACTTTTTCAAGTTTTGTGATGTACTGCAATTACTATGTAGGAATTATAGTGGAAAATTTAAATTTTCTTAAATCGATCAAATTGCATGAGAAGTACTAAAAGACGTACTTCCGTTTTCATTTCTAGAACTTACTTTACCAAACACATAACGTGTGCTAAATTTGACTCAATCTAATACAATTGCTTGTAAGATATGAAGCTAAAAATATACTCGTATGTGTTAAATCGATTATTTGTACGGGAAGTACCAGAATAGACGTGGCTACTTGGTCAATTTTTTACAAAGTTTACAGAGAATTATAATTTAAAATATTGGCCAAATATCTAGGCTATTCCAGTCTATCGATCAAAAATTACAGAGAAAAGATTGAATTTTGGAAAATCGGCAATTTGTATGAGAGGTAGAAGGGGGGTGGCAACGCCGAAAATTTTCATTATGTGACCTTTGACAAACCTTCAGCCGTATACCAAATTTAGTGCAGTCATGTAAGAGATATGAATCTTAGTATATATGAGCTAAATGGGTCATTTGTATTACGTTGATTTTTTCACATTTTTCATTATGAACCAATGCAATGGACAAAATGTGAGTTACTTCACCTACGAATATTGAGTTACAGGGGAAAATTTGAATTTTGAAAATTTTGTTAATTTGTGCGGGAGGTACGAGAAAGTGTAGAGTGGGTCGATATAGCGTATTTACAATTCCCGCCTACAATCTGGTACAATATTAGACTAACATTTAACAAGTTTCATAAAGATTTACTATTGTGATCGTGTTCACGAGCCAACCAGTTAGTCAGACAATTGGATGTCACTTAATCGACTTAAAAGGTCATGAAATACCTTTGGTTCGATATTCAATATTTCAGATGCCTCATACAAGTATATCTTCTTTCTTTCGGCTGAAGATATACGGATTATTATTATAAATGATAGAAATTTTTGATATTTTGTTTGGGTTTCATTGAGCGGCTAAAGAAGTCGTTGCAGTTTATAAATTCCTATAAGCAAATGATATTGAGAGCGAGCCGGGATGAAACCAGGTTATTTGTTTCAACTAACGAAGATTTTATTCGTTTGGCATCCAGCGTGAACGTCGACAACTATTATAACTTTAGAATGGTTGGTGAATTCATCTACATCGGTTTCACCGCCAATAAAATAAATGATGTCAATATGAAAGTTAGAAAAAGAGAAAAAGAGAGACTTGAAAAGAAATTCTTAAAAGAAGAAAAGAATTCTGTGAAACTCGTAAGCGGTTTAAACAAATCCCTCTCTTAACAATTTCCTCTCCAACTGTACCGGACACCAGTCCGACCAGCCTTGCTGTATAACGTAGCAGTCTGGCATTTGACCGAAGCGGATAAATCAGTTGTGGAAATCTTTGAGAGGAAAAATACTTCGCATTCTTAATGTATTCAGAAGGGGACCATCAAAACTTTATTGCACCAGGTTTCTGAAACACTGTCAAAATATGGCTTATCGAAACACAAGATATCTAACTTCATTCTTGCGATTGGAGTTATAAAAAAACTCAAATTGTTTACTGAGGAAAAAGATTTTGTTTGAAAAGATCTAAATTGCAATTTCTAACATCTTCATACATATGCAAGGAATATTGTCATATTGTCTAATTGCAAGCTCAAGGCTAACCTTAATCCACTTTGTCTTCTAGCAAGTCATTAAAATTGGATATCTGTATATGTAGAAATAGAGGCTTCATCCATTGTTACTGTCTCAGTATTAAATAGAAAATTGAGTTCAGTTCAAAATACAACATTACTACATTTTTTGTCATAAAAAACTCCAAAATCTGTCTTTTCCTGTAAAATGAAAGTGTTGATAGATCGATTTTTATATATACAAAAAGGTGGTAGATTATTAATATGTTTGAAAAATTCGAAGTCGACTTATACCAGGTGTGTTAAAAAAATAAGATGAATTTCCGAATTTCGCGGGCAACGTACATTCGACTTTCGATCGTTATTTTTTTTATGTTGGTACACTCATCTCGAAGATGCTTTGACGGTTTTATCCATATAGTATGTTTAGTTTGTTTATGAGAGGCATAAATACGACAAGTGTTTTGCGTATTCGGCGATTGGGTTTTTATCCCCTCAATCGTCGCAAAACGCCGTCCTTTTATGGGTCTCTTCAACCCTGGGTACCGGAAAAAGTCACAGGGGGCCAAATCTGGTGAATACGGTGGCTGAGCCGTGATAACGGTGTTGTTTTTGGCTAAATAATCTCTCACAAGCAAAGATAAGTAAGCGGGTGCATTATCTTGGTTCAAAAGAAGTGATTTTTTTCCACAATTCCGGGCGTTTTTTTCGTATTGCTTCACGTAAACGACGCATAACTTCAAGTTAACACTTCTTATTTGCCGTACGACCTTGTGGCAAGAACTCCTGATGAACTACGCTATGGTAATCAAAGAAAACAGTGAGAAAAACCTTGACATTGGTCGAACTTGACGTGTTTTTCTTCGTCTTGGCTCTTCTGAACTCTTCCATTGGGACGATTCGGCTTCGGGACGATTCGAAACCCATGATTCGTCACCAGTCCCTAAACTTTTTTTTGAATCAGAGTACTCTCTCCGTATGCTACTGTCAACATTTCAAGTGTTTTTGAGCACTTAATTTCATTTTTTACACAAAATGTGATGTAACTTTTTTCGGCGAATAAAAATGGACTATAATGCCACGTTCCTTTAAGATAACGCACATACAAATTGATCAATTTAGCAAAAAATTAGTGATCCAGCTATAATATTTAAGCGGAGGGTCTTAGAAGGCTACAATTTTGATTCTTTTGTTGACTCCGAGGGCGTTCGATAATGATGTATATGTAAATCAGTTCATCTGACTGGCATTTCTATACTGGTTGTTCATTACATTGTTCAACAAAGATTTGAAAAATTAACCTAATTATCACGTCCTTTCTGGTATCTCCTATACAAATTATTTAATTTGATAAATACATTCAAGATTCACATCTTCTATTCAATTGCACTAAATTGTGTGTAATTTAGGACACATCAAGCGATTTTCAAACTATGGTTTGCAATGCCAAGCTCCCAGGCTTACCTCAAATACAAATTGAGCGATTTAGCAAAAATTAATTGTTCTCCTATAATTAGTAAGCAGAATCGTTCAACAAGTTATAATTCTGCTTCTTTTGTTGTGTATTAATTCAGAACAATATTTTATAATAATTGCACGATTCACTACGACCATCTTGGCATCCTGCAGACTTTTGGACCAATGTGGAATACGACATTATTAAAATGGCCGTCGCCGGCCGAATCGCTCGGATATGTATATCCGAGAGGTCAAATTTTCGATGAATTTGGCACAAAGATTATAGATATACGCCAGAAACCACTGGGCGGAAAAACCGTGCTATCTGTTACCGTTTTCTTCCAACACCTGTCTTAGTTGGATTTTGACGCATTTTTCCTTGTACTTGAAGCGGAAATGACTGCGTCGGATTCTTCTGCGCTCTCTCATGGACTGCGGCGATGTTTCTAACAAATCTTGCGTTTCGTTGATGTGTGACTGAATCAGTCTACTCGAATTTAACCACCAAAGGATGAATAGTCGACTGGGGGGGAGAACAGGAAAACCCAGAAGGATCTCGCGCATTAATGCTACAAGATAACGTTCATTTCGAGAACAAAGTTGCATCGTTTGTAAGTGTTACTAGAGCGTTCTTTATCTCATATGAGCATTTCTAGTTGTTAAAAACAGAATGACAAAATAAGTGTAACCCTCATCTTATCGTGGTGGATGTGACAAACAACAACACGAGATTTTACATCAATTTAAACCTTTTTTGCTTGAATATTGAACACTGTTCAGTGTAACGACTTTAACAATAAACACTAAAGTTATTGTTAAAATTGTCTCTATTGACTCAGCTCATTCCAACTATTCACTACACAACTATGTTGTCGAGATGCACTAGACTGGCCTTCTATTTTTTGCTAAATTTCTTACTTTTTCAAATCATGTTACCATTAAAGGAATCATGTTTTGGAAGTCAACCGTAGAGTAAACGCAATATTTGGCAGAGTAGGCACATTTTAGGAGCCAACATCAATGTTGTTTTAAGGCATTTGCTTCGTGGGGGGAAAAAATATTTAGTAAATCTCATTAATACTAATTGAAAAATGGCTCCTTAAGGTCACCATCTTGGAATAGTTTACTAGAATCTTTACATGGGAATTACCTGCAATAGATAAATCTCTGGTACAATTTAAGGATCTGCATATTTACAAGTTTTCAAACATTGATCTGTTTTTAATTTCATTGATTTGATCTAATTCATTGTAAAATTGTTTTTTTTTTTGTTAAATATGTTGTTTTGAAAGAGATTTATCAAAAAAATAGTAGTGATTATGAAAATTTTCAACCCCAGGCGCTGTTTTGTTAGGATCGAGATACTCAGTCCCTACTAGCCAGGTGGATGTGGCTCAATCATCTTAAACAGTCCGGGGTCGAATTTTGTTTTGAGATATCTGGGGTTCTATGAGTGAAGATATAAAATGTAATAGTATACTCGTACAAGTACATTTATGTATTTGAAATTTCCATATTGGTTTCATTCTTTCATTTGGGATAGAAACTATTGTTCAATTTATAAATGAGAAATTATCTTGCTATCCCATTTACATCAGATTTTTTAAACAACATCCCGATTTCAATTATCTTTAGTTAGCAAAGTCTATGCTATTCAAACATTTTTGAAGGATAACGGAAATTACGAGGTGTTTTAAAAAAATAAGGTGAATTTTCAAATTTCGCGGGCTACGTAAATTTGGCTTTCGATTATTATTTTGTTTTATGTTGGTACACTCGTCTCGAAGATATGTTGACAGTTGTATCCATATAGCATGTTTAATTTGTTTGTGAGAGGCATAAATAAGATAAGTGTTTTGCGTGGACGGCGGTTTGCTGCTATCGAAAAAAATTGATCAAAGAATCTACGTCAAATTTTGTGTAAAAATTGGAATTATGTGCTCAAAAACACTTGAAATGTTGATAGTGGCATACGGTAAGAGTACTCTGAGTCAAACAAATGTTCACAAGTGGTCCAATTTTTCACAGAAGGTCTAGCTGGACGCTCCAGCACATCAACAATCGATGAAAATGTTGAGAAAGTGAAGAAAATTGTTATGGAAAGTCGTCGAATCACAATTAGATAAGTTGCTGAGGATGTCGGCATATCGGTTGGTTGATGAAATGTAATCTTTTCGGAAATTTTGGTCAAGAAGCGTGTGGAAGCGAAGTTCGTTCCAAAATTGCTGAATTTTGACCAAAAACAACATCGCATTAGCATCGCTCGGGAATAGTTGAATGACAATGTCAACGATGGTCCAGATTTTCTTAGAGTCATAACTGGGGACAAATCATGGGTGTATGGTGACATCGAAACCAAAGCCCAATCGTCCCAATGGAAAAGTCCAGGAGAGCCAATACCAAAAAAAAAAAACGCCAAGTTCGATCAAATGTCAAGGTTTTGCTCACTGGTTTTTTCGGTTAACATAGCGTAGTGCCTCAGGAGTTCATACCATAAGGTCGTATGTTAAATAAAGAGTATTACCGTGAAGTTATGCGCCGTTTGCGTGAAGCAATACGGAAAAAAACGACCGGAATAAAAAAAAAAAGATAAAAAATTCATGACTTTTGCATCATGATAATGCACCTGCTCACTCATCTTTGGTTGTGAGAGGTTATTTAGACCAAAACAACACCGTTATCATGCCTCAGCCACCCTATTCACCAGATTTGGCCCCCTGCGACTCTTTCTTGTTCCCAATATTGAAAAGACCCATGAGAGGACGGCGTTTTGTGACAATTGAGGAGATAAAAATCGAATCGCTGAGAGAGCTCAAGGACATATTAAAAAGTGTAGATCAGAACAGCTTCGGGGACTAGAAAAAATGCTGACACAAGTGTATTATATCTGAGGGGGGCTACTTTGAAGCAGATAAAATAGAAGTAGATGAATAAATAAATATTTTTGAAGAAAAATTAAAATTCGCCTTATTTTTTGAACACACCTCGTATGATGCACATAAAATAACACTTTTTTATTATTATTATTTTTTCCCGCTACGCACTCGTATGTGCTACATCGTTACTCATTTGATTCTGGTGGTTATTTCCCAATTATCGTTCGAATGCATGGTTTTAAATCAGCCAAAATTTGGTAGTTTTATTTTGTAAGCTTAATAATAGTAAGAGATAGTTGGCAGCCCTAAATTTCAGTTTCTGCAATTATAAATAATTTATTAGCAGTTGTTATTTAAGATCGTCAATAAAGATATTTCAAGAGCTGGATTCTTTTATTGGATTTTACTTTTATGGAAGTCTGTCAGACTTATGTCAAATTTATTTCCAAAATTTAAAAAAATAAAAAATAACGTTTGTTTTTAAGCGAGTAATTTCAAATATGCTATTTCGAACGAGTCGCCAGAATAATATTTTGTTGCCATAATGAATTTCAAACAATGACCCAGATTTTTGTGTTCTAGATCACTTTACATCTGAAAAACTAAAGATGTAGTTTATATACCCACTAGCCTGGATTTTATATTATAGGCAGACAACACATCCCGGTATTTCCTGGGAATCCCAGTTGGTTTTGTACACCAAAATATATAAACACATACTAATAAACTTTTATTGATTAATAGGTTAAATGATAGAGTAAGACAATTACACATTTTGTATATATTTATAAAAATATAAATGTCTGATTGAAATAATTGTAGTTAACAGCTTTGTTTTACAAAGTAGAGTAGTTACAAAGTTATTACACAAAAACTAGATTATTTTCATTAAATTCGTCTTTAATTTTCGAAAAAACTCCATATTGTAGTGGGCTCCCGGTTTCTGATTACAGAACTTTACTTACATAGAACCGCTACTTCAGCTAGACTTGCGTTCATTGCTGGTTACACGAAAGAAGATTCAAATATTCTATAATAAATAACTATTGACTGGTACCTTCGTAGATCTATAAATGACGATTAACTAAAAAAATCGAATATGTGTTAGGGCAAATAACTTTTAACGGGCAACTTCAGAGCTTATTTGTTTATACTTGGCATTTGACCGATATACCTATAAATACCCGTGACAAAATGGTTTTCAAACAGAAAACTATTGTAAAGAAAAAGCTATCTAATAGTATTTTTCAAAATTTTAAATATAATATATTTCAGATAGGGATGTGCAATTAATTGATTAACCAGTCAACCCTATTAACGAAAATCCAGATTGATCGATTATTATTAACATTTTCATATTTATGAATAATCGATTATTTTATATTTTGATTTTCCACAACTCATTTTTTAATGATTAATTGAATAAACAAAACTTGAATAACTGAATATGTAGTATTTCATATTTTATATTGTGGCACATAAAAAACATGTTGCTTTGATATTTCTTTCTTGTTGTTGCTAAATATAAATATTTGAAAAAAAAATACTCAACTTTTACTAGTCAAATTGTTATCAAAATACAATATATTTGTATATATATAAAATTTTAAAATACTAAAATACAAATGCATAAAATTATTCGATTAATCATAGATCGGAACAATCAGAAAATTTGATTAACTGGTCAACTGAAATATGGACTAATCAACAAGTTTGATTAATTGATTATTCGTTCATCCCTAGTTTCAAAAGCTTATGTTATATCACGTCATAACATTTTTATTCATATACATTTTTCCATTTTTATCCATTTTTCGGTTTCAAAAGTTAAATAAAACGCACTTAAATCCATAATATTATGTTTTCTGGAAATTTCTCTTGAAATAAAACCTTCATCGTTCGTGTTGTGTGGTTCGAGACACCGTCTTGTTGAAACCACATATCGTCCAGTTCATAATTGTTAATTGCAGACTAAAAAAAGTCTGTTATCATACGACTATAGCTCCCAGAATTGAAATTCGAATGATCTGGCGCAATTTCGCCAATAGAATCGATATTTTTGGCAGTGCGTACATTGCGATGACCCACAGGCCTGACCACATCTCTGACGTTTCCTGCCTCTTCAAGTTTTTTCATAGCGTTGCCAATTCCTTGAACAGTGGTTCGATTTTATCGACCATAACCAACCCGTAAGGCACGAAAAGTGCCCACATTTGAATCACCACTTTTGTACGTAAGTTTTACCTATTTTTACGCATTCTTCACTTGTTAAATGATCCATATTTGTAAAAAGCAAACCTTATAATAAATAAATAATACTTCAGATGATAGGTATTTAACAGCTGACAGCTTTGACAGACCAGCTGTTTTGAAACCACTTAATATATAATGCACAAAAAACGAAAATACTGCGTTCCTTACACGCTTACTTATCTGGAGATGAATAAAAAATAGCACTCCTATGCTAGGATTGAAGATAGCTTTGGATTTATGGGCATTTTCATCAATGGCACCATTCATTCAATTTCATGTTTTAGAGACGTTAATTGGTTACCAAGATCATGCAATTTGTCGATGTTAAATTTTTTTGTGGAACAACGTCAAAGGCTGTGTTTTTGTAGATAATCCCCAAATATTGGAGCATTTAAAAGCCAACATTCGTCGAGTTATCTTCGAGATACCGCTCAAAATATGCGAAAAAGTGGTCGAAAACAAGTTCAAAAGTATTCACTGCTGCAACCAATCCAGAGGTGTACATTGCAGAACATTGCATAGTGGCAAGGTCCAAGCATTATAATGAATAAAAGTTTCATCGAAATCATATTATAGCTTTATGTGCGTTTTATTTAACTTTACCAAAAAAGGGACAACCCGATACATCGACTTAGCTTGTTTCTTGTTCAGCAAATGCGGATATTTATTTACAACATCACTGTATATTGCTTTTAATTACACAATTTATTGTCCTCTTTGTTCTAGATAATTTAACTGGCATCGGTTTATCTGGTTCGACTTTACCACGTTAAGCTAAACTTACCTGCCACATTTTCTAACTTATTGACGCCTTTAGTGGTATCCCGCAGTAGACCATAAACCAGGATGGCAACGACATTTCTCTATATATAAGTGGTGATTACCTTAATACCGCATAAACCTATATTCGGATGTTTGACAAGACTGACGCTAATTGCTTTGAAATATTTAGATTTACTCTCGGTTTGTTTGGTTTATTAAAAAAATTTGCTTTGCAGTTCACTGCTCTTTAAACCAGAGTCACATGTTTTGTCTCGTTTTGTGCACAAAAATGTTATCAAAACGCCAATATAATTTAAACAAATGTTTGCGTTCGTTGTTTATATAGTTTGTACCATTCAATTACTACAGTCAAACCGAACCAAAGTATCCCCGCAATACTATTACACAAAATCTTTATATATCATCTTTGAGAAATGGTCTTGTGGTATTCGTAGTTCGTTTTGAAACTTTTCGAATAAGCCAACAAAAATTTCATCACCAAAAAAAAAGGAGCCACAGATATTTAAATTTTAAATCATAAAGTATAGAAACATATTGATTAAGCATTTGCATATGACAAGAATTGCTCTGCCTACAATATTTGAACGTAGTTTGATATTAGATTTTGAATTATTCTGTTATGAACGCATTTGGATTGACATTGGTTGATCTAAGCTGACTTTAGCTTTCAATAGAAAATTATACTTGGCAGTAATGTTTCTGGATTGAGAACAACTGAATTGATTAGAGATCACAAAACAAGCGATATATAATTTCTGAGATATGTTGGTTTAAAACTTGGACAGTGTCTGCTTGGAGCTTTGTTTGAAATTCGTTCTTAACCTTCTTAATTTTGAAATCCTATTTGAAATAATACAAAACAACAATGTTTTTATACCTTCATCCAGGGGAATGAATGCATATTATTATATATGTTATTTGATACGGCCAAAAATGTAACACTCAGAAAGAAGTAAAGTATCAAGCATCTTTTGATCAAATGTGTTTCATGACTTTTTAAGTCGATTGAACGATGTTCGTCTGTCTGGCTGCTTGGTCGACACGATACCTATCGAAAATCTTTACAAAACTCTTTGAAACTTTGCACAAAATAATATTTTCCTGGATTATAGCAGAGGATTTTAAATAGTACATATCGACCCATCGCTTCTGGTACATCCCATACAAATTGATCAACTTGCCGAAATTAAGGTTTTACCTCTTTATCTACATATACACATTCGTCAAAGGCTTGGCAAAATTTGAAGAAATGTACGGAATACTCACGTCCCTTTCTCGGTACTTTCCATACAATAGATCCATTTAGCCTATATATTCTTAGATTCATCTGGTAACACTAAATTTAGCTAAATTTGGTACAAGCCAAGCATTTACCAAAGGAACGTCTCAATGTGTGGCTTTGGCACACCCGTGCCAGTTTTTTTCTTCAAATTTTAAAAATTAACTCTCCGTTCCTAGAATAAAATTGGTTAACGGTAAAATATTTTAAATTGCTGAAATTATTAGAATTATTATAACTACCATATGATTGAAAATATTTTGGCAAACATGCTGCAGTTGCAGTGTAGGGTGCCATAAAAATCTTTCTAAATAACGTACAATACATTAAGTTACTGTATATTTATGTTTAACAATTGTATGCGCTAAATATATTATATTCAACGGAGAAGCACCTTCTTTTCAATTCAAGTTCATTCATTCAAGTCAATAAGCAGAACAAAGAAAAACAACCTGCAAAAAACACAAATAAAACAAAGGCACAGAAATAAAAACCCGTCATTTATTTACAGGTTGGTATGAAATGTATAAATTGAAATTTCAGTAAAATACCTAAAAATAAATGAAAAAAGTTTAGTCGACGAAACGCAATATACGGGAACGAACGCAAGTGAACGATTTCTGTAAGATTAACAGACAAAAGCGGCTCTATTTTCGCGATTCAAAATTAACTTAATGTACACCAGTTAACATAAAATAATGCATAAATATACAATATCGGTAATAAAAGGCTTCATTTTAAATTACAAATTGCTATAATGTGCTCTAAACGAAATAATAATCCTTTGCAAAATAAAAGACTCAAGACACAAACCTGCTAAATATACAAGTATTGCGGCCAAATGAAACAAACAGCTGGGTTGATGAAACCCGTTTCAATTCATTCAAAAACAAATTTACTCGCCCACAAGTGTAACACACTTATTTGTTATTGTTATACATTCGCATTCATATTATTAAGAGCATTTTTTGTTATTGTTGTTCAATTTTTAATTTTAGTTCATATGTTTCTTAAGCGTCAGCGGCCACGTATTTGGGAATTCTTTTTTTGAATACAAGTAAGTTGATGTTAATGATATGTATACACTTAAGTGGTTGGTTCAATAAGTCTGGTAAAATGAGGGGGCAAAGTAAAAGAACATGAAATGTATATTGAACGTACTTTAATTTGCCATTATAAACATTTCTGTAATGTGTAAACCAAGAATGGAGTAATTTGAGACTGTGTACAGAGTCTATATGCTAAATTAGCTGTAATATCAGGAGACATTTTCAAATTGAAAATGTTTTTAATTTATCTGTTGGATACCAGTCAATTTCAATCGCCCCTAAGAACGACTCGTTGTGAAACCAGCGGTAGGCTTATCTTCAGATCCTTTTTTATATCTGTATCAATGCAATTGGTGCATCATCAGTAACGTATTATCTTGTACTTATAAGCTGATTCTGTATGTGCGGAGATGAATTGTGTGGATTGTCCGAGATGCATTAAATTAAACAACACACAAAAGAATTAACGTATTAAGAAGCGGAAAAGACTCCAAACCTCCAAGTGAATATTATGAAAAATATAGTTGCAATCAAGAATAGGACGAATTATCTTTTTAACGATCATTTTCTCAACATCTTCTTCAATTACCATGTGTTACATATAGGAAGCCCATTTCTCTTACTAAAAGTTGTTATAATCAAACCTACTGTACTTAAAATAGAAAACAGTCATATTGTTTCTTTTAAAGATCATAAAATTTATTAGAAGTAAGTTCGAGTTCGATCTATATAATTAGATAAACTTATGACTAGTTTAATACCTTTAATATATTGATAAATACAAAATATAGTTAACTATTGACAGTTGCCGACAATATAGTGGCAACCATCACTATATATAGGGTGATTTTTTAATCGTAGTTTTTTTAAGAATCGAATAAAACACTCAAATTTTGCATCATATTTAAATTTTTTTATTGGAATCGATAAATTGGTTTTTACCATTTAAGTTTTAAAGATAATTTCATGTAAATGTTGTCCGCGGCTCCGTCACAAAATGTCCATTCTGAAGGTACAATTTTTCGTCACTTTTTTCGAGCATTTCGGCTTGTATTTCACGAATAACGCGTGTTATGTTATCCTGTGTTCGGCTTGTCCACATAGACTAACGACTTGACATAACCCCACAAAAAATAATCAAGAGGCGTTAAATCGCAAGATTTTGGGCCAAATCGAGAGATAAGCTGCTCACCAAATTCATTCTTCAACATATCCATTGTTTCACGAGCAGTGTGGCATGTTGCACCGCCCTGATGAAACCACATGTCAACCATGTTCAACTCAGCCAATTGGGGCAAAAAAAAATCGCGTATCATGGCTCGATATCGTTCGCCTTTGACGGTAACGTTTCTTCCACGGTCGTCTTTGAAGAAAAATGGACCGATGATGCCACCAGCCCATAAACCACACCAGACTGTCATTTTTTCGGTATACATCGGTAATTCATGTATGATATGTGGCTGTTCATCACCTCAGATGCGACAGTTTTGCTTGTGTACGTATCCGTTCAGCAAGAAATGAGCCTCATCGTGGAACACAATTTTTCGATAATTTTTCGTAAGGTCCATTCACACACTGTACACTTTTCACTTTTCAGATGACATTTGGACGCCATTACCAACCAGTGTTGCCAACCTGAAAAACTTAAATCTTAAAAAATCACCCAATATATACTATTTAAACATTTTTCTGCGTAAGAATAATTTATTTATTCGCAATATTTAAGTAACTTAGTCAGATAGAGGGGTTTTTCCCTCTGAATATTGATTTTCGTAGTGGAATATTTGTTTGTAGGGGTTTTGTATAATTGAAAATATACGCAATGTCATGTCTCAGTTAGCATTTTCATAGAAATTAATTCATGCTGTTAACAATTAGCAACGAGTAGGCAACTAATGCCGATTCATTCTCAGATACTGAAATTATCGCAATATTCGCATTATTGAGGTAACTGTTGGTGGGGAGAGGGGGTTTCAAATCCGGTGAAACCCATCCGTATTAAGGTAGGCTGTGCTCACCAATTTCATACGTGGGTTTTCTTTAATTTTAATTTAATTTAATAATTTAATTTTAATTAACTTTACATACGAGTATTTCGCTTTGATGCTTACAGAGTTAAACCGCGAGACAAGGTGTCTCAGTCTCTTTCCCACATTAAATCCACATCCGAACTCATGTCTTTCTGCGTGGCAGCTATAGTATAGTAGTATCACAATTTTTACGCTGAGTACATCCTTGTCCTGTCCATCGCATCTCCTGTATGATGGTAATGTCAGCTTTATATCTATCGAGGACATCCGCTAGTCGGATAGATGCACCTTCTCTATAAAGAGTGCGGACATTTCAGGTGCATATCCTTAAATCATGGTCCTTATAACGTTTACGGGGGTCGTCAACTTTTAGGGGGGTTCGTTTCAATATTTTCTTCTGTATTTTCATGATAACATTTTTTAAGATGAGCGGCTTATCAGGCCACTGCATCCGATCCTAGTGTTGGGGCTGCCAACGAACACTAGGCTGGTGAGTTGAGTTTCAGTAACAGAAGTTATCTATTGGCCTAACACGCATCGGTGTTGGCATGAAATTTAGGTTTCTCAACTAGTGGCTTTCTCACTTTAGATACCACCAAACAGATGTCTGGTGGCATCGCCAGGGAATACTTACCCGAAGGTCGGAAATCGTGAACTGCTTGGGGAATTCTGCAGAGGGATCTGGTTACTCCCAAGTGAACAACAATCGGAGAGCTCAAATTAAAAATTTCCCTATTCCCCAATAAATCTACCTGATTTCTACTTAGCATTCTTGACTTATAGTTATTGCATCGCTTAGTAATATGTATTAGGTTTTAATATTCTTCTATTTTATTTTAATATTATTTTTCGCTTCAAAGAATCGGGAAATTTGCTCTTTTTGCATCATTTACTAATTACCATTCGACATTTGTTTTTATGTTCCAAATAAAAAAAAAAAAAAAATATAAGGTCGTCAACCATATAATTTCAATGGTGCATTTAATAATGACCCCAGATCGTATTTTTATACCTTCAACCGGAGGAATGAAGTTATAGTATATCATTTGATATGGCAAAAAAGTAACACCCAGCAGAAAGCGTTTAAAATACCAAATATATTTTGATCAAACGACTTTCATAACATTATAAATCGGTTGAGTGACATCTGTTTGTCTGGTTGGCTGACGGACATAGACACACAACCTAATATTTTCCTAGACCATATCCGTGGATTTTAAATGGGCTACCGGGATACCCCATGCAAAATAAACGATTTTCCAAAATTAATTTTCCTCCTTGCAGCTCGTCATCCATAACCTGCAACTGCCCAAATTTTTTTCACTTCATTATTTCATAACTCCTGGTAAAATAAAAAAAAAAAACATTAACCCCAGCCTCACATACAAGTGATATCATATCTTCTTCTTGATATCATATCTTCCAATCAGTTATATTGATACTCAATTGGTACCTCTCGTATACAAATTGTCCGATTTTCAAAATCCAATTAAACCCCTCTAACTTCTAATAATTCGGTTGTAATGATCTTGATTTATATGCATTACATCACATTACATTCTCTACAATATCGGTTGAGAGAAAAATCGATCAACCAACAACACTGATCCATACCTTCCAATCAGTTACACCAAATTAAACCAAACTTGAAATATACTCGTATTTTGATAATTTAAGTTCTGAGAACGAAAGTGGATGAAGTAGTCAAGCCTACTTTGGTATCTCCCATGCAAATTGACTGATTTATCGAAATTTTATTCTCCACTATAATCACTATTTTGTTGCCTGAAGATATTTAAATTCCCGTCAAATACATTGCGTTACGGAATGTTCACGCCTTCACTGGAATCTTGCACACAAATTGTTTTATTTAACTTATATAACTCCTAAATTCGTACCTTTAGCTAAAATCGATGGTCCTCCAATTTTTCCCAATTGAACAACACCGATTAACTTAACAAATTTGAATCCTTTCCATTTTCATAGCACTGAGGTTAGTTATTGTTGTTACGTTTTGGGAAAAAATTATTGATACTGGAAAAAGTTTTTACGATTTTTTGACACTGATAACATAAGGAATAGCATAAAGAAATCCATTATTTTTCTAACAGACGGCTTTAGTAATCTGAATCTCGCGTTATATAAGTCTGATCGGGTTATGTTAGATGGCGTTAAAAAGGTAAGATTTCATATTTCAATAAATTACAGATAGTTTTGTGATTGCTTGACTTAGTATTGTTTGAGCGCGTGAATGATGGCCACCAGCAAAGAGAAAATACACAATATTTTACGGGTTTTCTTCGTTAAATTCGAAAATGCAAGCCAGACGGTTAAAAATTTAGTCTTGATTGTCCTGCTACTGTAACAGTCAAACCTGCACAATTTTATTTTCGTCGATTCAGTTCCAGTAACTTTGATAACGATAGAATGAAATCGTCAAGTGTGGCCGTGATGTAAGCATTGTTTTGAGTGCTTAGGAGCTAAACATTGCACAAAAAACGTCTGAAACCATTTGAATAAGGGTGGATACAAAAAGGAGCTCGATATGCGGGTGCCATACGAGTTGACGCAAAAAAACCTCATGGACCGAACTTCCATCTGCGAATCGCAAAGAAACCGATTCATTTCTGAAGTGAATTTCTGCAATTGAAAAGTGAGACACTTACGACAAACTCAAACGAGAAAGGGCGTAATCCAATTGCGGTTAGCCGGTGCAAACGGTGGTTTGGTGGGAGTACACCCTGTACTGTCAAAAATTGGTTGTCTGAAGGAAGCACTCGCTCAGAAGCGGCGAGCTTTGGCAACAGTGAAAAAATTCTCTTCGTAAATGTCATGAATTCTTTCATTAATCCAATGAAAATCTTCATTAATTTTAAACCAAAGAAGCATTTCATTGGATCTATGGAACGAATTCATAGATTTTATGAAGCCGAAACTTCATTAGATTTATGAAAAACTTTATTGGATCTAAGAAATCCTTCATACACTTAATGAAGCTTTTTCATAGGGTCTATGAAACACTTTCATAGAATTTATGAAATCTTTCAATATAATAATGAATATTTTCATTGCATTTATGAAAATTTGTTCATAGGATTTACAAAATTTGTTCATTACATCTACGAAATTTGTTCACACAATTTATGAAATTTTTCATATATATGTACCTATAGTTTACTAATAGATTTCATAGATTTTATGAAAATGCTTCATGATTCAAATGAAACTTTCATGTAATTTAGGAAAAGTTGTATAAAACATTATCATAAAATCAATAAATGTAATCATTGATTGTTGCCTACAAAATTAAAGAAATCATTTATTTGTTCCAACATAAATTATGTATTTGGTTATTTAGTACAGTTGTATAACTAATCAATAAGTGAAAACAATACATTAAAATATAATATAAATAATATACGGATGACATGCTGTTTTATACAGTACAATTCTTTAATTCAAATTAGATCTTATATACTAAGCAAATCTTAAAAAAAAATTTGTTATGAAGTTAATGTAATGTATAAGTAATATGTACAATATATAATACATATAACATACATATGAATATATGTGGGAAGATGTTGAAGTACATAAAAAAACCTGCCGATTTCTGAAAATAGATAGAAATTTTTATTTTGATTGGGCGTTTTTTCCTTATTACATTTTTAAAAAGTTAAAGCATCTCGTGAAATTTTAATTGTCGTTTGTTTTTTGGTGTCATATTTTCATACCTTTGAGATTATTCCGACACGCTATAAACGGTACACATAAGTTTGCAAGTTTCCAACTATAGTAGGAGAGGTTGTAATTCTCCGTTAAGGTAACGCCAGGCCACACATATTGATAGTTACTGACCAGAAGCTCCGGGTGTTTGGTTGGGAGGGTTTCTATGAGAGAGAGAGGAGAAACGGAATTACCTTTAAAATGGTCACAATTCATATTTAACTAAAACTGGATCATTTTAGTTGTGCTAAACAAAGCCTTCAAATTCACGCAAAAATCTTCTTTTTACTTAATTTTTTGTTTTTTTGTTGTAACTTTCAACAAATCTTAGGGGAAAAACGTAAAACTTATTTAAACCGTGATAAATTGCAAGATTGGTCTGTCAAATTTCCTTCGTTTAATAACATTTTATGAATTGATTATTATGTTTAAATACATATTTTATATTTGTGTTATTTGTTATTTGTAGAAAAACAATAAAATTAAACAAAAACGTCAACGACTAACGCAAAGCGATTAACACTGACTGTGTTTTGTCCTCAAAATTGCATTAAAAAAGCAAATAACCGTTTTGCATCAACTTAAACGCAAACATTTGCACGGTGCGGAAAATACAAGAAACTGCACTTGTCTGTTTCGCTTTTCCGCACAGTCAGATTTGAAATTTTCAACTTCTTCTGTTGCATTTATTCGCATAAGTTAGGTAAGAAATTCATACGACCAAAACATTCCTCACCAGTCACAAATTTGTATTGAGGTAGCACCGTTCCGGTTGTTTCGTTCAGGTTAATAAATTTTTAACGACATGACAATTTGTTGCCATCATTCAACGAGCATTATAAGGTTATAAAAACATTTATATGCATTTCTGAGATCTAAATACAAAACGTTATTTTAATGTTTCGACAAATTTGGTGGGTAATGCGGAAAATATTTCTTAATTTAATGTAATTTAACGTAACCAATATTTCTTCTTAGTTTTCTTCTGCAAATAAAAATGTGTGCAAATATTCTCTGTTCAGAAAATACAGGGAATTGTAAAATAAAATATGCATTTTTAATTTATTTATTAAAATTAGTTTAATCGCCCTCAAAGTAGGTTTCATTTAGAGTGCCGCACATGTGCCTAAGTTTTTCATTTCAAACTTCACAACATTTCTTTCGAGACGACCTTCTGGTCACGTCTCTCGTACATAAGTGGCTTCAAGTAGAGGATTTTATCATTCTAATAGCGTATGTCGTAGTATATTGTCTCAATAATATCATGATCGGTTGGCGGGTCATATTTGTTGACCTCGGAAATCAATGGCCAAGTTCGCCTTTTGCGGTAGTGAATCAATAATCCTGTTACAAATGAATTAGATGTACCTGTCTTACTAATGGTTTTAGAATTTGCTATTAGGAACCGGTTTGAAAGATAAAAGATTCTTCACTGAAGAAAAAAATTCCCTATAATAGTTTTAGGAATTAGTTTCCAAACACATATTTTCGATTTGCTACCAAGGCGCAGATGTCAATGTCAAATTATATAATACCGGTACGTATGCATCTCCTGTTTTTCCGAGATTATCGAATATGATCCATCACGAAGCTTTTGAGATAGTTGATCGTAGTGTGGCTCATTGGAAGCTTATAAATACCTATTTGGAGACGCCTGTCCTCAGTTGGATTCATCATTCTCGCGCTTGGTTCAGATTTTGAAAAAAAATTTATGTATTTTTCACTTTTTGTAAAACCGGGTAATTTTGTCAACTATTTTTTGGATTTACAATAATTTTTTGCTAATCTACAATGAGATTAAACTAAACCCATTGCCCCAATAAAGATAAATTAAGGATCTACAAAAAAAAAAAAAATATGAATTATGGAGATATTTATATAGAAATGCCTAAAATAATAAAAAAGCGTGGTTTTTAACCTAAATCTAAAATTTAAGAATCATCCAGTGTGCCCTAAATTCCATATAAAGTAATTGGAAAAAATTTGCGAACTTGAAAATTTAAGTAATTAATTTCTCCATTCAAATAATCTCTACATTAGAGTGCACTTTAAAATTGATTGACAAAAATTTCAGTCAGGCGAACTGAGTTACATACGAGTATATCTTTAGCCCATTTGTGTGCCACTACCAAAAATACTCTGTAAAGAACGCAGGATTTAAATGACTGATGCAGCAATGAATTGTTTCTCTGGCTGTATGACATGTGGCGCCGTCTTGTTGCCACATGCCGTCCACATTCATTTCTTCAATTCTAGACACGAAAAAACTGGTTATCATTTCACGATACCGAACACCATTGACCTGACATACCTCATTTTCATAAAAAAGGTCCAATGATTCCTCCAGCCCAAAATCCACACTACACAGTGACACATTGAGGATGCATTTGTTTCTCGTGAATCACTCGAGGATTTTCCTCACCCCAAATGCGACAATTCTGCCTATTGACGAAGCCATCAAGATGGAAATGAGCCTCAAAAATGATTTTATCGGCAAAATCAGCATTTCCTTGTTGTCTCTCCAATACCAAATTAACGAACTCCCTTCGCTGTCCATGGTCAGCATGAAGATGCAAATCTTTCGTCAAAATTCGATCGACCTGGTCGAAGGCTCGTTGTTGTCTTTACATCACTAACAGACCCAGTTTTGGCAAATTTATCCATTAATCTCTTTACAGTTGACTCTTTTGAAGCATTATTGTGACCACAAATTGATCGCAATTTGCGAACTGTAGCCGCAAAACTTTCACCATTT
Source organism: Philornis downsi (assembly GCA_019455685.1). Taxonomy (NCBI): domain Eukaryota; kingdom Metazoa; phylum Arthropoda; class Insecta; order Diptera; family Muscidae; genus Philornis; species Philornis downsi. Next base: position 90,587 of record JAHXMU010026596.1, read on the forward strand.
TGGTAAAACAATTTCACAATGAGATTGCGTTGTTTATTAGTGTAGCGCTCCATTTTTACTAACCTCGTACTTTCTACTAGCAAACGATAACAATTGTTCAAATGTCAAACAATGGCACTTCGAATGGCACCAAATTTAAATCTTGCGTTCTTGTTGGGACACCCTTTACAATAAAAGAAGCAAAAGTTTAACTTTTCGAGGTATTCCATTTGAGAAATGTAGAAAGACAACAGATTTTTGCTAAGTCAACCTATTTTCATTCGCAGCTCTGAATGCCTTATGTGAACTCCATTATACTGAATATAGTGCACATGAATGAAATATATGAATAGAAGAATGTACAAGTTAATAAAATAATTTATATAGGAGCTACCGGAGAGGTCGTGGTAACATTTCGTTGATTTTTTTCACTTTTTACCGGGATTAATTGTCGAGAATTTAATTATCTTCAAGCTACAAATTAGAGATTATAGTGGAAATCAAATTTCGAAAAATCGGTCAATTTGTTCGGGAAGTACCACAATGGGCGTGGCAACTTTGGCCATTTTTTTTCAGAATTTAGATTAGAATTTGATACAACTGGTTGAGAGATATGATAGTTACAACATATGGGCTAAATAAGTCATTTGTATGGGAGATAATAGAAGGAGCGTGGTTACTTAAACGATTTTTCTCCGGTATTGTAGAGAATTGTAAAACAATGTAAAGGATAAAAATCTAGACTACTGTAGCCGACTAATTGGAAATTACAGGGATTTGATTGAAATTCGCGAAATGGGTCAATTTGAATGTGGTAATGTGCCTCATTTTCATTTTGAGACCCAGCTTTGGCAGACGCTCTGCGTGTGCCAAATTTGAGTGAATTTAGTGCAACCGGTTGGAAGATTGAATCCAAGAATATATCGGTTTCGGAAGGGGTATTTTTTCGATTTTTTCAAATTTTACAAAGAATTATGAAGTAGTGCAACGGACAACAATGTAGGTTCCGGCAGTTTACGAATGAGGGATTACAAGGAAGAAATTGAATTCCGGAAAATCAGTTAGAAAAATAGATGAACACTTGGTCAAAAGATTATTGGTATTTCAAACGCTTCTAGGTATTATTTTTTTTTCAATGATATATATCTTCATTCGCTTGGGTGAAGTTACAAAAAAATTACGACTTCTTAATGGCAGTTGATTGTGTTTATGCCCATAGATAAAAATATCGCCTACAGCTTTGTGATTGAATTTCTACCTAAATTCGGAGTCTCGATTTTTTAAGTAGCCACCTGCGTTTTAAGTGGTCTGTTTTTTTTATCTATATTTTACCAGGCTTATCGTCATATTTACATATTATTTTGCGTTGTCTTTTGAAGTTAAACTTACTTTTTTATTGTTTATTTAGTGTTGATCCTGAACATGATTTAGTAGCAGCAGAAGCTCGAAGTTATTCACATTTTTGGTCGAACGTTGATCATGGTTCAACTCCATATCATCCTCATCATAAACACCATGGCGTTGGCGTCGGACCTGGATCTAGAGGTCGAGGTCATGGTTATGGCAGAAATAAGCCAAATCATCGGCATTTTGGACATCCACACCATTTTTTGGAAACGTCCGATAATGACAGTGAAGAATATGGTAATCCTCAGCTTCATTTTGATTTCCACCATCCGGTTTATTCGGGACCACCACATCAACCATATCCCCATTATGGCCCCACTTATCAAGGTAGTGAATCACTAAAAACTTTAAATATAAATTAGCGAATATTATTCTAATTTGAGTTATCTTAGAACCACCGCGACGGTTTCCTCCTCCACCAGTGTATGATAAAGATTTTATAAATCCTTGGAAAGTAGAAACTACGCCAAATCCATTAACCATAACCGGTCCAACGAATATTCCCTCAAGACCAATAAAACCTGCGGTAACAATGGCTGCTACTACTCCAACAATTCCAAGGACCACAACTAGCACTACGACTGCAGCACCGCCGGCAATCAGTTCATCCACCACAAATGCTGATGACTTAATCTATGATATTGATTTACGTTTCGGTCAGTAACATATAATTGTAATTTTTGATTTATTTTTATGTGATAATAAATATGTTAAACATGTTAATAAATGTGTTAATAAATTAATGGAGAAAGGCCCACATAATGTAAAGCAAAACTTTCGCTCAAATTCTTTTATATTGTTAAAAGAGAAAAATTAGGCTTTTAGAAACTTGCAGAAAATTCATTCTTTGGATCAGCTGTTGTTGTTATTTCTAATATTTGGGGCTTTTGGGAAGCCCAGTTAAGATTTAGGAGATATTATCCATAAATTGTTTTTGATGTAACATGTGTGGCAATCTTAGAAATGTTTTAACTTTTTCTCTATCATTTATAATTTATGGGATAACACATAAAATTTTAATATTACCAAAATTTTGCAAAATTTGCATTTAAATTTCACTAAACATATAAATATTCTGAGTTATATTAATTAGCTATGCACGATTAAACGATTAATCGGTCAAACCTATCCCAATTCCAGATCAGTCAATTAGTTGGTTGGTTAATCATACATTTATATTAATCATATTTATGGTTAATCTATTAATCATAATTTTGTTTACACATTAAATAACTGTTTTTTGTATATTCCTTTCTTCCGATATATGAGGTTTGTTCGAAAAATAAGGTGAATTTTCAAATTTCGCCGGCTACGTACATTCCACTTTCGATTATTATTATTTTTATTTTGGTACAAGTGCTCAAAATCACTTGAAATGTTGATAGTGGAGTTGCTGAGCATGTCGGCAGTTCGGTTGGCTCATGCCATGCAATCTTTTCTGAAATTTTGGGCATGAAGTGTGTGGCAGTGAAGTTCGTTTCAAAATTGCTGAATTTTGACCAAAAAAAAAAAGTCGCATGAGCATCGCTCAAGAATTGTTGAATGGTTTGCTTAAAAGGGTCATAACTGGTGACGAATCGTGGGTATAGGGTTATGACATCGAAACCAAAGCCCAATTGTCCCAATGGAAGAATCCAGGACAGCCAAGACAAAAAAAGCACGCCAAAATCGATTAAATGTCAAGGTTTTGCTCACTGTTTTCTTCGATTACCATGGCGTAGTGCATCAGGAGTTCTTACCACAAGATCGACCGTATTCACCAGATTTTGCCCCCTTCGACTTTTTCCTGTTCCCAAGATTGAAGAGACCCATGAAAGGACGGCATTTTGCGGCAATTGAGGAGATAAAAACCGAATCGCTGAGAGAGCTCAAGGACATATCAAAAAGTGGATATCAGAACTGCTTCGAGGATTGAAAAAAAAAAGAAAAAAATAGAAATTGATGAATGAATAAGTACTTTTTGAGAACATTGAAAATTCACCGTTTTTTTAACACACTTCGTATTATATAAAATATGTGAATGTTGAATAAGTTATTCGAATTTGATTAAGTAAAATTTCAACTATTCGATTAAGCACAGACCTGATCAATCAATGTTTTTAACAATTAAGTTCAATAAGTTACAATTTGCATTTTTTATTGTGCATTCAATTACTGCATTTGTTAAGTAAGAACCACGTTTCTACTGACATTCCTTAGTCTTTTAGTCCAACGTAGAACGACTTTTGGTGAAGGTATATGTAAGTTAGTTAGCCTGCCAAAATTTCTGCACTGGTTAAATATGTTCATAGCTTTTTAAAGATAACACCCTGATGAGTTTTTGTATCCATTAATAAATAAGCAGTTTTAGAGTCGCATACGAGTAAATAAGTAGTATAGCAAACTACTTTACGAATATTCGAGGACGGTGCCAAAACCAGGCGGTCTGACCTAAAGATGGTACCAGTAGTTTGAGAAGAAATTATTTTGGTTAAAAGTGGCTACCTTATAAAACACATGTGTTAAAATTCTAAGCGCTACGTTGTTTAGTATTTTTATTTGAGCCGTCGAAAACAAACGATCTAGTGAATTTGTAAACAAGAAAAGAATTGGTCATCGTTTTGTAATGCAATATTTCCATTTGAAAGGTCTTAATCCACCAATATTAAAGCCGAGCTAGATTCTACTCTGAGAGAGTCTGTTCCTTTGTTTACGACTGTAAAATATTGGGTAGCAGAGTTTAAATAGGCCATACGAGCTGCCAAGACGAATTAGATCAATTATGGTGTCCATGCCAGACACGGTTAAGAAAATCCACGAAATGATATTGGTGAGACAAAGGAACAGTCAAAGCAGTAGACTGGAGTGGGAGAATCGTGTCCAAAGAAAACTAAGGCAGTTCCATCTGCAGGTAAGGTCATGGCGTCCGTTGTTTGGCATGAGAATGATTATCTTCTGATTATCTTCAGAAAGGAAAAAACATCAACGGCGAATATTATGATAATTTATTGCAGCATTTAGGTGATGAAATTATGGAAAAAAGCGAAAAGAAAGTGTTGTTTCATCAAGACAGAATTAGCTATTTTCTCTTTCCAAACTTGGAGAAGTGGCTCGGTGGTAAAAGAGTTGCCAACAATGAAGAGCTGGAGTCTGCGGCGGTGAAGTAAATGGGTATTTTATGGAGTTTGACGGTTTCTACTGTAAACAAGATGTAGAAGATATCGCTGGAAAATGTGTGTCGAGCTAAAAGGAGATTATGTTGGAAAATAATGAAAATTTTTCCCAACTTTCTTGCGTCTTCTTTGTTTGGTCGGTTTTGGTTTTGGGACCACCTTCTTATTTAACTGTTTTGCAGTTGAAATTTTCCTTTCAAGAATAATCTATTACTCTAGAGACAATACTGCCTAATGCTACTTTATATTGTCCATTTAAAGGAAACTCTTGAATGCAACTTTGTTGACATGTTAACGCACCATGTTATGCAATACGTTTTGAGAAAAAAAAACAAATTATCTCCAGATAAGAAAAATTTACAATATTTTTGTTATAACTTTTGGAAGCGGAATCGTTGCTCTTCTAGCCATTCTAGATGAAAGGAAAATCTATTATAATAAGATTTGACAAAACAGTTTATATCAATTCAGCACTCTCAAGTGTTGTTCATTTTGTTTTTGACGAAACGACTTATATCTGCTGAAGATATTCCGTTAAATTCAAAGTTCGAAATGAGTCGCGTGGACGACGAAGTGTCAAAAAATCGTTACAGCAGTGGATCGTTTTGAGGTAGTTTTATCATTTTCCTTTTATTTCGTATTTATTTGAAAGTACTCGTACACAATTGTATCTTACGTGAAGTGAAATTGTGGTCATAACTTTTAATATGTTCACTGACTTCTTCAAAGTGAGTGAATGTGGATATTATGCCGATTCTTCTTAAACTTTTTATATGCATAAGAATGCGGAAACACGACCGACAACATGGCCGATGAAATAAGCATTATTGACAGAAATTAGCGGGATGTTACTGCAGCCTTTTCAAGCATTGAAACGGAATCAGCTGAAATGGGTCCGGTGGTAAATGAGGACAAAACATTAATTTGTTTTGCCGAATAAACAGTGTGCCCGTTTGGGACGCTGTAAGAATGTTGACATCAATAAGTTTGGAGTGGTGGATGAATTAACCTGCCTTAATCTACCTAATGTAACTAATGATAGCAGCATGGAGATTCAGAAAAGATTATTGTTTGCAAATAGATATTAATATGGGCTTAGTAAACAGTTTAATGACAAAGACATTTCTCAACGAATAAAATTGTAATTACATCAGACATCGGTTTCACCCACCTTGCTATATAACGTGAAATCCTGGTTGAATCAGTGCTGGGAATCTTAGAGAGTAAAATAATTTAGAATGATAAAGATAATGGGAATTACCGGAGAGTATCGACGTCGCATAAACCATGAGCTGTATGAGCTATATACCAACATCGACTTGGTCAAGCACATCAAAATGCAGCGACTGCGATGATTGGACCATGTTGTGCAGATGGACCCAAATACTCCAAACTCGTTGGGCAGCGCAGAAGGCAAAAACTTTAAACAGGCTTTGAGAGTCTTTTAAAATTTGGTGTGAAGAATTGGAGAAAAATCGCAGAAAACCGAGCTGTATGGGCTGTATGCCGACATTGACGTGGTCAAACGCATTAATATACAGCGATTGCGTTGGCTGGGTCATGTTGTGCGGATGGACGTAAATGCTCCGGCATGCAAAGTTTTCAACAACGAACTCGATGGACGACGATGGCGACCGAAACTCCGTTGGAAGGACCAGGCTTTTGAAACACTGTCGAAGCTTCGTGTGCCGAATTGAAGGAGAAGGTCGCAGAAGATCGAAGCGCTTGGAATTATTTTCTACGGGCGGCGTATAATAGATAAGGCTGTCTATTCCAGTTGTCAACTAAGAAGACGAAGAAGAAGTAGACCAGGTCAACTACTTAAATCGGACATTTTTATATGAAAGGTTTAGTTTAGTTTTAGGTTAAGTTTTACCAGGCATTTAAAATAAAACGATAAACAAAAAATTGGATTACTGCAGTCCATGAGTTAGGTGCTGCAGGGAAATATTTAACGTCGTAAAATCGGCCACACTGTATGAGAGTTACCAGAAGAAGAGCGGCAATGCGGTCTAGCTTCATCTTCACAGAGAACCAATTGAATTTAGGAATTTCGGTCTAGGAGGACCCAGAAGAGCTAGGCCAAAAACTCCCATCTTTACAATTACCGGCTATGATATGGAAAAATAGAATATTTCTGAAAATTAGAGACAAAATCTATTTAACGATACATAAGAGTAGAACATATACTTACCCAAAACGGATCGATTAATAAAATACAGATTCCGGTCAGAAATGGATATGTGTTCTTGGCGGCAAATAATTGGCCATATATATTACAGAAGGTGCGATGAAAAAGATATTTTTTTGTATATGACAGCAGTCCGCCCTAAATCGATATACTTTTTTTTTTTGCAAATCCATTGAACATTTTAAACGACATTAACAAAATTCTAGGAAAATAGAAATTAAATTAAGTCCTGTTAACTTTTTACCAGTGCAAGATTTTTTTTTAAGTATTCTCGGTTAAAATTCATAGCTATTGAAATTACTTAAATCTATTACGAAATAAGTTGCTGAAAGCTTGATAAAAAGATTGCAATGGCCTACTTTGCCCACCCAATGTGCAGCCTCTACTACACTTCAGCTATGTTACTGAATTTTCATTTAAATCAGATCAGGCTTTTAAAATTTTCAGATTTATTTCCTTTCTTTTTATATTTTGATTAAACTTTTGGATCACGGCTCCTAGCTATCACATCATATATGAATAATTGCAACTAAATCTCACAGTAATGATATCTTCAACTTCAAACGATATTTCTTATACACCATAATACGGAACAGGAACCATTTAAGAGAATGCTATACATAATTGTTGCGAACATACTTCTCTCAAACTAATGTAAATACATTTATATTAAAAACATTGTTGTCAAATTATTTAGTGGTCAAATCAAAAATTGTATCAACTTTGAATACAGATCTACTTTATATAAAGTTATATCTACCTTATTATAAATATGGAACTACGCTTCTTTGTTTGATTTATAATTATGTTTTCCACTGATATTTTTCGGTTAACATTCTCAAAATTCTTTGTTTCGTCCTTATCCTTTTACATTCAAATACTTAAATAGGATATATTGATATGAATATGAAGTTTATAATATGATGTTCTGATATAAATATTTAGCACATTTATAGTATTGTAGTAATCTTTCAACATCGTAATAAATTCAATAGTTGTATGCATTTATGCATTATACTACTTCGTCATAAGAAGTGTTACTTCCCGTAGATGTGCTTGCTTGCATATCTTTTTCTGGTAATTTAATGGAGTGAATTCCCACTTATTTAAATGACATATATTCGTGTTCGTATCTGAGAAATATTTCTATTATTTGCCTTTCCGATAGATAAGAACCGAACACGTTTAACACAATAACGTCATTAAGAGTGCCCCTTAAATTAAAGTGGTCGCCACATAGTTTTTGCACTTTCAAGACTGCACTTTCCAACTGAAGAGAATGACACAAATAGTTGTCTTCAACTGGTGCATGGAAAACAGAAAGCGGGCAAGTTCAAGTTACTTTGTTAGTTTTATTAAAACCTAGAAAAGGAAATTGCGGGCTAAGCGATGCATTTGGAAGAATAGTAAAAAATATATAGAGAATGGGTTGGCATTGAATTATTAATGAGCTACTGCTACTTTGCAACTATCACTAATTTGATGCAGAAAATTAATCATTCAGATGGTTTACCACGCCTTTTCTGACATCATTCACACTGCTGTAAAGTAAAAGTACGTTGGGTGAAGGTATATGTATGTAAGTCAGTTCACCTGGCTGAAATTTCTTATTCTCATTTCTTGTTTTGAAATTACTCCAAACATTACAAACTAATGTAATAGACAAAAATTTAAATTACTCTAGACAATAAATGTGGTGTGGAACAGCTGGATTTAAATTGTTGATTCTTGATGTATCAATAGCGGTGGATCGATATAACCCAATTACAACCCCCAACTACGATATGGCAATACACAGAGTTATCCATGTAGTGGTTTCAAAACCGCCGATCTATCAAGGCTTTCAGCTGTTAAATACCTGTCATTTGAAGTGTTATTTGTTTAGGGAAACGTTTGTTTATTGAAACGAATATGCATCATTTAATGACCGAAAAACGCGTAAAACTAGTTAAAACTTACTACAAAAGTGATGATTAAAACGTAGGCTTTCAATTCATCAACATTTTCTTCAACGATGAAGCTCTTTTCCCACATAGTGGTTACATTGACAAAATTGTAAAATTACAAAATTGTCGCATATGGGGGCTCAGAGATCCCAGAAGTGATTGCGGAAAAGCCATTGCACTCGAAAGCAGTGACTATTTGATACGCATTATGCTCTGGAGGTGTCATTGGGCCGCTTTTTTCGCAAATGACGCTGGAGGAGCCTCAAAAGGATCCACTGCTGCAATCAACCCAGAGGCGGTCATTTAAATGACATTTTATTTCGTAGATAATGGCAACGTCCAAGCGTTATAATGAAATAAAAGTTTCATAGAAATCATAGCTTTTATGTGTGTTTTATTTAACTTTATTTTCGAAACCGAAAAATTGATAACTCTGTATGAGTGTTGCGAACTAGTAAACCTTTTACAATGGATCATTACAGATACCAAATGACGTAAGAGAAATGTCTTGAACTTACGTTTGAAGACAGCAGCAAGTTCGAACTCAGGTTCAGCAGGGATTCAGAGATTATCGGCGTCTAGCCTTCAATACTATCTACGGGGAATTGCTTAATTGAGAAAAGAGTCTGCATTAGTTACTTCGAGTAGTAGGTTTTATTTTAAAGTTGAAAGCGGCATGCTCAGAAGATGTGGTCCTGTTAGCAGTTGGGGAAAAACGAGACTGTAGTTGTAGCTGACTTTATCCACCAATTCTCCGCGGAGTTACCAATTGGGCATAACAAGTATGTATTTTTTACGGTTATTTTTAAGGGGACCCTTAAACCGTCAAACAAATAATTCTTTTACAATAATTCAAATTCAATAAACTTAATTAGGGCCAAACCGATCATACATTTAAGTTCACTTCATATTTCAATTACAAGTTCAAATCATAATTCTTTGGATTATAAAATTCAATTCGTATTTCAATTAATATTTCAATTTTGTTTAAATAATTAATTCGGATAATTAAAAGTTTTTTTTTCTTTTTATAAAGATACGAAATAATTTCAACATTATCTTTAACAAGTTTTTATCGAGATTCCTTGGTCGACATCCGTTCGTCACAAAAACTGAAAGTTTGAACGAGTAAATTTTAGGAAAGGAAAGATAACAAAAGAGGTTCGGCAGTTTAAAGTTGTTGTTGTAAGAAAACAAAGCGTTTTCATTTACTCTTTGTTCTTTGTAGAGAACAAAATTCCACTAATGGAAATAAGTTTTGACAAAACTACAAAACTACACTTGTATGGATTTCAAAATTCATTAAAGAGTTTATTTTTTGCCTCCAAGAGGGTTATGCGGTCAACTTATTCAAGTTTAACTGTGCTATCTAAATAATTAAGCTGAATAACTTAACCGGTCTCAGAGACAAAAGCTTTGAATTTGTTATAAGAAGGGAAAAGCTTAATTAAAGAACCGTCTAAATACACTACGTTTGTTTTTTACGCACATCAAATTTATTAATTAACAAAGAAGAAACATTATAGGTGCAGTGCGCACTACTCGTAACATATTAAATATTCCACTTTGCAAAACATGTACTCTGCAGAACAAAGAAAAAGAAATCCTGCGAAATATGAATAGTAAACTTTGGATATCGTATTCGATATCATTTGGTTATATCGCATGCACGCAACCGCCGTTACGCAACAACAATAAATGAAAATGCTGCCTCCTAAGTTTGCCGTACGGGTACATACTCGTATTTTAATCAATGTCAAGCCCAAAAAGAATCTGTTTCCTTCTGAGAAAAAACATTTCTTTTTTTAACAACAGATTTAAAACTTCTGTTGTTAATACATTGTTCTTCGACAGAAAAAGATAATATTTTTATTCCACCATCGGCTGCAAAGAGAAAACGTTTTAAATAAAATCCTCATAAGCGAGTGCATTGTTTAAATGTTTTTATCATGTGTTTTTTTTAATAAAACTTTGTCCAACTTTCTTCAAAAACTGTATATTGTATGAATGTTTATGGTTATTTTTTAAAAACTTGCCTTAAGTGTCAATTCAACAGATCAATAATTTTGGTATATACTGAAAGTGAACTAATTTAATTAGAATTACTAGAAATGTGTGCAGTGTTTAACAATTTTTAATAAGGCGATTCTTGATAAAATGTTTGTCATATTTTAAACAAAAACTGTATGCCTATAATACTTTATGGCTAATTTTTTAGAAACGTTTCCGTAAGTGCCATTATACCAAATCATTGATTTTGGTGCACAGAAGGGTTTGCGAGAATGTGAACTAATTAAAATAACTCCTACGCAAATGAAGTTTAAAATCTTAAACTTATTTAATTGTCGACCAATTTTATACAAAAACTGTCTACATGTATACATGTTTATATCTTTTTTCTTTTTGGAAACTTTCCTTTAAGTGCAAATCTACTAAATCAGTGATTTTGATGTACATATACAGTGTACATGTGAGAATGTGAACTAGTTAAAACAAATCAGCCCAAATGGGTGCAATTTTAAAAGTTTTTTTTTTCAGATTTGTTTTTTCTTTTGACAAAATTGTTGTTTAATTTAAAAAAAAAAGAATGCAGTATGCTTGTAATTGTTTATGGCTATTTTTTAAAAACTTTACCTTGAGTGTCAATTCAACAAATCAGTAATTTTGGTGCACAGCGCACTTACGATAATGTGAACTATTTAGAATAAATACCTCATAAATGTGTCCATTTTTTTATCAGATGCTTTAAAGATCACATTTTTGTCCAACTTTACACAGAAACTGTATAAATCTGTTCATTGCTTAGGTTTTTTATCCGTTGTTTTATGATTAAATTGTTCTCCCATTTTAAACAAAATCAAAATTCTCTATAAATATTTACGATCGTGCACATGGGAGGCAGTGAACTAGTTAAAATAAACCATCACAAGTGTGTCCACTTTCAAAAATTTTTTATCAGATTTTTTTTTTTTTTATAAAATTGTTGCGCAATTTTAAACAAAAACTGTAAGCCTATAACTGTTTATGGCTATTTTTTAGAAAAGTTGCCTCAAGTGCTAATCCAACAAATTACTGATTTTGGCATGCAGCGCACTTGGCCCGTGTCCGTCGGAAAGGTATACTACTTTGGTTTGCCGCCATTTTGGTAAACATTAGTCTTGACAGCTCATATTTCGCAGTCGTGAAGTAGAGACGTGGCAAATTTATTGTGGAAAAATATTCGATAAGCCAACGTGTGTTAACCGTTAAAAATTTTTATCAAAATCAATCATCGATTACTGTGATGATGACAAAGTTACATGAAATTTTTGGGAGAAACAACGTGCCAACAAGACGCACTATTTATCGTGTAGTGAATGATTTCGAAGAAAGAGGGTCTGTAGTTGATAGGGCCAAGCATGGACCACAACGTATTGCAAGATCGTCTGAAAACATTGCCGCTGCTCAACAAAGTGTTCAAAACAGTCCGTCAACCTCAATTTGACGCTGTGCTCAGGAGCTTGGTCTTCAAAGAACAACTTTGGCCACAATTTTGCACAAAGATTTGCATTTGTTTCCATTTAAGATTCAGTTGACACAAGACCTTTTCCACAAGACCATTTACGGCGCCGTAAACATGCAAATAGGATGTCACGGCTCGCCCATCACAACCCCGATTTTCATGAAAAAATCATAATGAGTGACGAGGCACATTTTCATTTGAATGGATATGTGCATAAACAGAATAGTTGGTTCTGGGCAATGGAAAACCATTAATTATTCATCAGTCACCTTTGTATCTATTAAAAGTGGCAGTCTGGTGTGCAATTTATCAGGGGGAATCATTGGACCTTACTTCTTTGAAACTGAAAACGGCGTAACGCTAACTGTCAGTGGGGAGCGATATCGTGATATGATTGACAACTTTTTAACGCCACAACTGCATGCTTTGGGCTTGATTATCAACAAGACGGTGCCACATCGCATATATCCAGGATTACAGTAGAATTATTGCGAGACCTCTTTCCACAACAAGTTATTTCAAGAAATGGTGATGTTGATTGGCCTCCACGGTCGCTTGATTTGACTGCTCCGAACTTCTTTTTGTAGGGATATCTGTAAAGCAAGGTTAATGAAAACAAACCAGAAACGCTTGAGCAACTCTAAACAAAATATTTGTGATGAAATTAATGCAATACCGCGTGAAATGTGTGAGAATGCAATGAAAAAATGTGTTCAAAAGGGTTAGCATTTGTAAGACTAATAGAGGCGGACGTTTTTCTGATCAGATTCAATACATAATTGCCGACATTAAATAAAACATTTATCAATATAAGATCCACTCTCTTTTATTTAATCAAAAATTATAAACAAAGTAGTATACCTTCTCGACGGAAACCCTGTATATTAATTAAAATAAATCGCCTCACCTATGTGTTTGCCCACATTTAAACAACATCTGTTTACTAAGCTAATTTTTATGGCCTTTTTTGGAAACTGCCTTAAGTCAATCAATCCACCAAATCAGTGCACAGTGGTGTACAGTGCAGTTGCAGTAATGTGAATTAATTAACATTATGTATACCTCCATCGCTTGGGATGTAAATATAATTATTTTCAAAATAAATGCATGTATATATTTATGTGTTCATACTACGTGCATGTATCACATGTTTCATATTAAGGAAAAGTTGTTTATGCATTACAATATCTGATTATTTTTTAGCTACTGTTTCTTTCTCTTCGACTGGAACAAAGCCTTCTCTCTTAGGCAGCTAGGCACATTCAAATTGTCTTCTCTATCCAGCCCATCCCAGTCCTTTATTAAAAATGTCGATTATTTCGTTTGCCCCAATTCCGTTAACGGGAGCTTCTGTGGCGAAGTTATCATTAGCAGTTAGTTCATCCTGTTCATTTTCATAGTTCTCATTCAGTAATTATAAAGAAATGTTTGTCTGATCACCTGATCAACAACCTGAGAATTCAAGGTATTAAACAGGTCAACAGACCCATTAAAGACCTCATTTCGACTTCACGGTCATTCCCATTTTTCCAAATTCTTCCGTTTCTAGTACTTTCCATACAAATTGATCGATTTCGCAGAACTATATTTTCCCCCTGTACTTCTAATTTGTTGGCTGCAGCAACTGAAACGTTTGTCCACTGTATGAGTTTATAATGTTCAATAAAACTTTAAAGGATCGACCGATTAGTCTCATGCATTTTGATACATTTCATACAACTGACCTGTTTAAATCATATATTATTAACCTCATATCTATCCAGTAGGATGGAATCATCCGTTAGATAAATTTAGTCGATTTAACCCAAATATCTCTATCTCATTATGTTTTGTATTAAGTTCAACTAAAGTTGGTGCGCGTTAAGCGTTTGCTAAAATAAGGTCTGAAACCGAACGTCACGCCCCTTACGGTAGTACTCATGTCTTTTCAAATTAAAATTAAAACTTAAATTAAAAATTTCCTTTGTAATTTCTAATTAGTAAGCTGCAGTAACCTATATTTTTAAACTTGGATCAGAAACGCAGCTTTGGCAGTACAATAAAAATTTGTTAACCCCGGCTCTGGCTATACCAGGCGAGATGAGTTTCCGAATATAAGCTTGAGAAAGTTTCAATTCAGAAACGTTTGCACGAAGATTTCATCAAAACTGGGCAAACCGTTAAGGAGTGGTGTAGGTTAGGTTAGGTTAGCTCAGTGTGACCGCCTGAATAGACAGACTCAACTAGACTGTATAGTCCATTGTGATACCACGGGAACTAGAGACATGGATGTCCCTAGTTTCCCCCGGTTGAACCAACCTGGGCGCCTCAAGAAGCTCCTAAGTCGGACAATCACTATATTATCCTGATCTCATAGGTTTCTTAAGAAATAAGAGCCCAGTATTGATCCCCGACTATTCGCCAGGGCGGGCAATTGCAGAGAAGATGTTCCATGGACCCCTCCTCCTCTTCATCACCACAGCTCATGCAGAAGTCACCAGTCACAACCCTCAATCTCACTGCATGTCTTCCAAACAGACAGTTTCCCGTCATGACGGAGACAAGCAATGAGACGTCGGGCCTTGATAGCGACAGCAATGTGTGTCAACGCTTCATATCTAGGCGAGGCCACATCTGTATGGATTGAATACAGCCTTGAATAGACTCCCACCTAACATTTGCAACTAAAAGTGCCATATCTCGCAGTAGGAGCTTGCAAGTGGCCAGAGGCATGCCCACGGACTCCAACTCGGCTGACGTCTGTAAGGGTGTCCCTATACTTGCTAGTTCGTCTGCTCTTCAGTTCCGTGGTATGTCTCTGTGCCGCTGGATCTTTCGGGTGTACTTTTCCTTTTATTCGTTTAGCCCTGCTGTACATCGTAAGGGGTTAAAAAATTTTACTTTGACGTAGGCGTTTGAAAGAGAGAGAAAGCTTAATACTGCCTTTTTAAAATAAGCGAAGAATATATAAGAAAAATACTAAAATACAAAGGTTAAAACGGTGGGTGTGTAGAGAAGTCAATGAAAAGTAAAACGTGTCCGCATTCAAAGATGTTCGTGCAATGCAGTGTTTAGGGTTTCGCGAACTGCGCTGTACTTTTCATATTTTTACTATTTTATCAGTTTCGTCCATGAAATAAGTTATGAAATGAAATAGGCATACATTTTCACACTTTAGAATAACATATAACAAATCCAATATGTATGTAATAATTGCTTGATAATAAGAATAAATGACTCATTCGTATTTTCTAGCTAAATAAGTTAAACGTTCACCACAACAAAATCTTTGAAGTTGTTAGAACAAATTAAAGGAAACAGAAACGTCTTAATACGCTTACTTGCTTTCTTACGCACATCAGACTTAGTGATAAGCAATGTTTTTTTTTATTGTGCGGATTATTCATAACACATATTCTGCTTTATAAAACGATGCCTTCTGCCTAGACTATCTGTGGCTAAGGTACGTATGAGGCTGAGCAAAGCGATACTGCTCTCAGATAAGCTCTCATTTGATGAAAAAAGCTACATTTCGTATGAGGAAAATGAAGCCCCATATATGACAATTCAGCAGCCAATTGCAATGCATGCTGTGTAGGGTCACTGTAATGAGATAGACGCCCCTAGAAAAACGGCTAAGAAAGTAAATGAAGAGCAAGAATATGAAAAGGTACAAGAAATATTCCACTAAAAAGTAAAAAGCAGGAAATTATTAACGATTAACCAAAATCCGGAATAATCAATTAATTGATTAATCATGCATTTGGATTAATAATGATTACTATTAATCAATGAGTCGTTATTTTGATTATTCAATGATTAATCGAACATCCTTAGTAAAAAGTAAAAATTTATAAAAAAGAAAGATTATTATGTAGAAATCTGCTTCACAGATATTCAGAATGTGTCGCAATTATTGAAAGAACACTTTTATAAGTTGGTACTAGTAGTATCGAATGAATGAGGAACGAATGAGGAAATCATGCCAATAATAGATAGGATATGGGATGGGATAGATTACCCAGCACCGAGTCGAAATGGGGTTAGAATTGTGGTATCAACGCTGATGGCCTGCAACAGATCAGTAGCAATGAGCTCATAATAAGGATGCATCAGCCCCTAGACACGATTTGGATCTATGAATGCATACACGATGATTGGAATTTAAGAGTATTACGTTCTGTAGCATTCCCAGCATTGGTAAGGGATCAGTGAAAATGGGTTTGGCGGTAAAGGAGAACAAACTTGTTTCGATATACAAAGAGCCTTCTTATTTAGACGCTTAGTAAACGTCGATAACTATATCTTTGCGTTGGGGGAAGACTTTATTTATATTGACCACGTCGTCAGTGAAATGCGTTATATCTGTTTTCTCCTTATTCAAGCTGTGGAGAAATAAAATGTATCGTTTCTTTCCTTCACGCTGAATTAGTTCTGCTGATATTCCCTCCAGTTCGCCCGCAATAAAAACATTTTTTATTAGCTGGCGAAGGTTTCCTTAGTGTGTAGAATCTGCTAAATGAAGATCTTAATATGAGCCATTTCTCTGTAATCACGTTTTGCTCTTCAATATCTTTTGAGTTTCCATTGTTCACACCAGTTTATCTCCTTTTATATTTAGTTTACTTTGGCTGTAATTTTAATAAAGTTAAATGTTTAATTTCTGGTTGATTTAGTACAAAATATGAGGTGATTTTCAAAAATTGTAGAAAATTTCTTTTGATTATACCTCGTCCCGAAGTAATGAAGATATATATCACATGATACGGCCACTCAGAAGGAACGATCTAAGGCGCACAGTATTATGTGATTTCAAGTCATCCGGACCGGACATGATTTCGCAGGGCGAATTACAAGCTGTGGCTGGTACGTTGATTCCATGGCTTGAGGAGCTCTATATTGGCTGAATCGACCTAACATGTATCCCTGCTATGTGGAGGGAGACCAGATGGTCTTTATTCTCAAAGTCGGGAAAACCTCCCATACGGGACCAAAAGATTTTAGACCTATCAGCCTGTCATCGTTTCTTTTCAAAACACTGGAGAGACTTATTGACAGTTACTTTACGACAAGCATAGACCGGAAGCTGCTGTCAGGTAGACATCATGTTTACTGCAAGGGTAAGTCCACTGAGACTGCCCTCCACGACTTGGTCGGATGCATCGAAGATTCGCTCGCCGTCAAGGAGTATAATTTGGTAGCCTTTTTGGCTACGTTTAACAACGTTTCTCCTGATACGATAATCGCAACGTTATCAAACCTTGGAGTAGACGTCAGTGTTAGGAGGCTAGCGTATAATCTTCTTACAAGTGATGTATCAGGGCTAAATTAGGGTCGTTGGACGTGAACAGATTTGTCAGTAGGCTGGGTGTTTTATCCGCTCTACTATGGAATCTCGCTCTGAACAGTATTCTGTTCTCTTTAGAGGAAGCTGGTATCAATATTGTAGCATACGCAGATAGTGTAGCAATTGCAGTTAGGGGAAGTTTTTGGGAACTCTCAGAGACATCCTTCAAACAGCCCTTCTCGCTGCAACGAAGTGGGCTAGTTAAAACTGTCTCAGAGTAAATCCAAATAAGATCGAAGTGGTTCTGTTCACCAGAAGGTAGAAGATTCCATCTGTGGATCCTATCTCCGTGGGAGGTACTGAAATTCCTTTCGCGGACTGTCCAAAATATATTGGTGTATTATTGGGCAAGAGGGCAATTGGGCATTTAAACATTCAACTTATGAGGGTGGCGAGCCACAGAAACATACCAGGGAACTGCAGAGAAGATGGGCAAAACCTTACGGACTCCAGCCGAGTTGGAGTCCGTGAGCATGCCTCTAGCCACTTGCAAGCTCCTACTGCAAGATAGAGCATATTTAGCAGCAAATTATAAGTGGGCGTCTGTCCGAGGCTGCAATCAATCTAGGCAGATGTGGCCTCGCCTAGATCTGAAGCGTTCATACACACTGCTGTCGCTATCAAGACCCGACGTCTCATTACTTGTATCCGTCATGACGGGACACTGTCTGATTAGAAGACATGCAACTGGTGACTTCTGCAGGAGATGAAGAGTAGGAGGAGTTCATAGAACATCTTCTCTGCAATTGCCCCACCCTAGAGAATAGGCAGGGATCAACACCAGGCTCTTATTTCTTTAGGGATCTAAGAGATATGAACGATATAGATATTGTCCAACTTAAGAGCTTTTTGAGGCGTTCAGGATGGTTCAACGAAGGACACTGGGGACATCCATATCTCTAGTTTCTGTGGTATCACAATGGACCACACAGTCTAAGTGAGTCTGCCTATTCAGACTGCCACACTGACCTGACCTAACTTTACCAAATGTCCGTCCAACCGACCGGCTGGTAAACACGATAACTGCTGTGAAACTCTAGGCAACTACTCAAAATTTAGCGCAATCAAATATTTTGTCAGATCGCACCCGCAGATTGCGATATATTTTCAACGTATTGACTGCAGTAATTTAGATTTTTATGAATAGCATTTAATGATTGACAAAATGTGAACAAATTATGTAATCTAACCCATACGCCCCTGGATTTCCAATTTGCATTCAATTGTAATTAATTTTTGCATGAATTCAGAGCTTGTGTTGCCAAGATCAAGAACATGTTGGCATTTACCACGCTCCTTGTGGACGTTAGGTGAAGGTTGATATAAGTCAGTCTACTTCACTGAAATATTTGTACTGATGGTGCTCACATTTTGTACATATGCTATCTATGGCAGCGTTAATTTATTGACATGCTGATATTGCTCGAATTCCTCACCATTCGCGAGTAATCGATAGCCAAAACGGCAATTTTGTAAGCTTTTGGAGGATAAAATGCCTTGTTTAAGAAAGCATAACATCTGCATACTTTGCAATATTTAAATAAATAAGGTATCATATGAATGATAAGCCAAAAAGGTATAAGAGAATGTATGGCTGTGAGACCATTTGTTTTAAACATTGCTTAAAATTTAATTTGTATGCTGAAAATGAGACAGGCGGACATGACTGCAACCGTTCACATACCGATTCTGAACTGTTTGATACATATTTTTGTAGGGTATAAATCCAAAATCAAGGTATCGACTTCGGACGAAATAGCTGCTGACTGGCCAGGATTAGTTTTATTCTGAGGATTATTCGGCACTATTTTCACTTTAGATCGTTTTCCAGAATATTCTATTAACTTCACTTCAAACTAATAACACATTTATTTTAAATACTATATTGCGTCGAATGAAGCAAATACAAATTCATAAGTAGATTACTGTCTATTATGCTATCTGGAATGCATCCTAGGGATGCCAGACGGAATTTAATTTCATATTTTTTGCATTCGCTGAAAAGGAATGGATCTTGAGAAAGAGCTCTTAGAAGGTCTTTTTCGAGATGGTGTCTCAAGTTTGCCCATTTAGTCATATTGCGTCCGTTGTTCATTATCCAGTTTATATGTCTCGGGGATATTAACTTCTCCTTGATGCGCCCGGAATATCTTCGACTTTCTCTGAAAGAGTAATTATTTGTTTGTATGAGAGAACAAAATTGTTAATATTTTTAAATTACATGAAATCTTTTCGAAATTAAACAAAACATTTTCCAAATTGAATGAAACATTTCCAAAATTAAATAAAACTTAATAAATGTGTAGTGGCCAATTTTACGGTTAATGAACAAAAAATATTTGTGGAAAAGCTAATGGAAAAAATGGTACTCTACTTAGGACGTTCTTTTACAGTTATAGACAAATTCCGAATCTTTAAGAAGCAGAATATTTCGATGTCATCCAATGTTGAATCCCATAAAGTAGATTTTTCCATAAATTAAAGCCAATGCACTGGCAGTATCAAGCAGACGTGACTATCAACGGAACATTTTAAATCGTATGAATGAAAGTGTTCAACAGATCAATATAAATGATTGTGCTAATGTTGTAATGGACTACAACACTACTACAACAGCATTACCCGTTGTTATGTGAACAAAATATCTTTTTTGTATTAAACAACACAATTTTACATCTAAAAATATCACTTTATATCGTTCATAGGGAATTCCTTCCTTCAAATATATACATGTGATTTTAATACATACGGCTTAATATTCGTGTTGATTGTGTCAATGGTTTGAAAAAAATTATTTTGGTGAAAAGCAGCAACCTTATAAAAATCATATGTTTTAAGTTTTAAGGCGCTACGCCGTCAAATTTAAACGATCTCAGTGAATTTCCAAACATGGAAAAAATTGGTTACTGTCATGTAATTCAATATTTCCATTTGAAATGTCTCAGTTCAACCAATGTTAAAGCTGAGCTAGATTCTACTCTAGGGGAGTCTGCTCCTTTGTTTACGACTGTAAAATATTGGGTGGTAGACTTTAAAGAAGGCCGTATGAGCTGCCAAAAAAAAAAAAAAACACCGTAGTGCTCGACCAATTGAGGTGTTCACGCTAGACACAGTTAAGAAGATTCACAAAATAGTATTCGTTGATCGTCGGCTAGAGGTTCGAAAGCTAGCTGAAGTGATAGGCATTTCAAAAAGTTCCATATATCGAATATTGGACGAAGATTTCATGATGAGAAAGATGGGTGCCGCGCTTGCTTTCAATAGAGCAAAAAACAGTGTCGTGAAGATGTTTCAGTAAAGTAGAGTGGAATTAGACGATGTTTTGCGTCGATTTATAACCATGAGACTTCATTTCCGAGATTTAGATCCTTGGGACAATTTTCTATTTCCAAAAAAAAAAAAGTTTGCGAAAAATAAAGAGGTAGAGTCTGCAGTTGTTGGTTAATCCGTTTTTTACATCGTGTAAATTGTTAATTTTAAGTCCTGCAACTTTATTTCTAAAAATTTTATTTAATTTGAAAAATATTTCATTTAATTTTGCAAATGTTTCATTCAGTTTAAAAACATTTTCATTCAATTTGGAATGTATTTTGTTTAATTTGTAAAATGGGAAAAGTATCTTCCATGGTTCGTTTCTGAATAATAAGTGTCTTTCATGACATTTTCCCAGATGAGAAGTTTTGTTGTTGCTTTGCGCGTCACTTTTCTGTATGAAAATTGTTTTGCGTAACACTTTTTTTATGTAGGCTCTTTTATTATGCTTTCCTATATGAAAAGTGCCTTCTATAACACATTCCTATACGAAATGTCTCTTCTGTGACACTTTTTTTTTATAAGAATGCAAACAATACAAAAAAATATACAGGGTAGGCCATAAGGGTGTTGGCGGTTTAAATATTCAATTAAAAAAAACTACGAAACATAAAAAAATATATTTGTATTTTTAAAAAGTAGAAGCATGGGAATTTTTAAGACTTAAAAATAATGTCGTTCAAATGGCTTCCCTCGGCTCCTTGAGACTCTTGGAACCGTAGTCGCAAATTTTGGAAAACTCATTGAAAAGTTGTTCTCGGTATTTTGTTACTTTCCTGAATAATGTTCCTCTTCAACTGCTCTAAATTGGTCGGATTATTCTCGTAGACTATCGATTTGAGGTAGCCCCATAGAAAATAATCGCATGGAGAGAGATGGGGGCTACGTGGGGGCCATTCAAGATCCCCCCTTTTCGAAATGAGTTTTCCAGGAAAAACATTTTTCAGCAGCTCTATAGAAACCCTAGCCGTATGACATGTGGCCCCATCCTGTTGAAACCACATCCTCGAGGTATTGCCTTAAAGTTCTTGCAAAGCTGGCACCAAAAAGTCTGCTAGCATGTTGCAATAATTGTTCGCTCTAACCGCCATCGCATGCCCTCTTTCGTCCTCAAAAAAGTATGGTCCAATAATACCGGTTGACGTTATCACAGCCCACACGACAAGCTTAGGGCTGTGAAGTGGACGTTCATGCAAGCGTCGGGGATTAGTATCGGACCAGAACCGACAATTTTGCTTGTTCACATGGCCATTAAGGTGAAAATTTGCCTCATCACTAAAAATCACGTTGTTGAAATTGTTGAATCGCTTTAGCATCAAATTGACAAAGTTAAGTCGGTTATTGGCTTCATCGGGTTTTAATTCTTGGACTATCTGAATCTTATAAGCCTTCAAATGCAAATCACGTTTCAAAATTGGTCGTAAAGTTGTTCTTTTGACATCCAACTTCTCTTACATGTTGACTGTTGCGAATTTCGCTGAACTGAAACACGAACACGCTCCACAATGTCGACTGATCTTGCAGAAACTGGGCGACCACGAACCGTAATTGGTACTGTTGAGCCGGTTGTTTCGAACATTCTGATCCATTTTCGTATCACATTGGCGCTTGAAACTTCACTTAAATCGTGTAAACCGTGTTCATGCCGATAAAAACGTCGTGCAGTAATCACTGATTTATTGTTTTCGTAATACGCTCGGACACAAAATACACGCTGCACTCCCGTGTACGGCTCCATGGCGACTAAATTTCCAGGAAGCGGCGCAGCGAACAACATGTGCCACCGCCACCCCGCGCGGCGCGTTACCGAGAAATTGAAGAATTAAATCGCCAACATTCATATGGCCCACCCTGTATATAGGAAAAGTGTCTCCCATGGTATTTGTCTACACGAAAATTTGCTTTCATGATGCTTTCGTATGAGAAAAGTGTGAAAAGTGTCTTTTTTTAATACTTTTTCCTTATTAAAATAACTTCCAAGACAGTTGCCCGTAAAAGAGCTGGCTTCCATAAAATTAAAAGGCTGTTTGTTAAGGAATTCTTTGGAAGCATCGGGTCGTTCTGAAAATTCATCCGATTAATTCGTTAGTTTACCATATGTTACTCCTCATGACGTTGACTTCCTTCAAACACTATCATAACTTCCTCCCCTAAACTGTTCACTATGTATTGTTTGCTTGTGTTTTCGTTCAAGTCGTAAATGGTTATAGCGTTTTAAAAAAAGTTGTACAAAGTGGAAAAAATGAGCGAAAAAGAGCATTTTAGTCATATTATGCTGTATTATTTCCGAAAAGGAAAAACGGCTGTTGAAACCACCAAAAAAATATAGTCTGTTTATGAAGAAAACTGACTAAATGAAAGAACTTGTCAGAAATAGTTTAAAAGAGTTTCTACGGCAACTTCTTCGTAACGGACGCTCCCAGATCAGAACGACCAAAAGAAATTGTTTTCAATGAAGTAAGAGATTTAATAATTGTTAATACCCGTGCAACAGTTAGGGAAAAAAGTTGAAATAAGCAAAAAATCAGTCTCAACCGTTCACGGAGTCATGAAAAAGACCGGATTTGTGAGCAGCTACGATGTGCGGGTACCTCTCTCTCCGAGGCCTTACGCTGCCTTGCGGTCCCGTCAGAAACCGTCAGAGCTTGGGTGGGAAGTTTTATCTCACCCACCGCTTTCACCGGACCTCGTTCTACTATCATCTATTTCGCAGTCTGGCAACCACTTGAAGAATTTGAATTTCCATAACAAAAAAGAAGTGAAAAATCGAATTGAACGCTTTTTTCAGAGAAAACTCCCGAGTTTTATGAGAGAGCAGGAGAGAGGGAAGAAGTTATTAAAAAAGGAGGAGATTATATAATAGATAAAAATAATTGTTTTCTTGTATATACATAAATATAAATATAAATTATATAGATAAAAATAAAATAAAATAAAAATAAGTTTCTTCTAAAAACCGAACGAACTTTCCGAACAACCAAATAATTTTCATTCAGAACTGTGTCTTACAAGGAAACACTTTTTCTATAGGTTTGTTGTATGCAAAAAATGTTTTCCCATTCTTTCACTTTCTTTCACTTTTCGGTAAAAAAAGTTTGCTCTAAAACAGATTTTTATATGAAAGCTGCCTTCCAACTGATTTTTTCGTATACCTATAATATGTGTTTCAGATATTTCCCTGTCCTCTTGATTTCTTTAAGACCTAACACATGGAGACCACCATCGAAAACAATTTGATAAGGAGAAAACTGTTATATTAATAAGTGTTTCTTGAGATACTTTTGATACAGAAATGTGTGCAATTGATTGTTTTATTTTCAGGCATACAGAATCTCTGTCATGCAAAGTACGCGCCATGACTGACACTGAGAAAAGTTTCATTTAATTTGGAAAACATTTAATTCAATATAAAAATAGTTTCATTCAATTTACCAAAGGTTTCGTATAAGTTGGAAAATGTTCCATTCAATTTGGAAAATGCTTCAAGTAGTTTTTTAAGTCTTATTTAATTTGCAAAATTAATCATTTTCAGTTATATGATCGTACAGGCTATTTTTTGATGATTTCAGTCTCACAGAGTTGCCACGGTATCTGCAGTATTATTATAGGTACATTACTATTTGCCGGATTTTTTTTTTGTCAAAACTGAAAAAAATGTAAATTTATACGGCAGTGCTAGTGCCAATCAAATAAATCAGCGATTCCTATAAATTGTCTTTAGTTCAAAAATTTCTCAATTTTCCTCATGAAATAACTTAACAAAACTAGTATTTGAAACTCTACGGACAAATTTCTTTCAGTATACGATTACGCACTTTAGAATTGAGCAAAAAGCTAAACTAACGTATAGTGTACCCTCTTGCCAGTACGAATAAATGATTCATTCGTATGTTCTAACTAAATAACTTCAGCGTTCACCACAACAAAAGCTTTTGAGTTGTTACAACAGAACAAAAACTTGCACTAAAGGAACCGGAAACATCTTAATACGCTTGTTTGCTTTTTACACACATCAGATTTAATGCTAAACAAAGAAGAGGCAGAATACGTGCTGTGCGGATTATTCGTAACAAAACTGTGTCGCAGAACAAAACAATTCCCGCAGAATGTGAAATCTATACTGCGGATATCGTATACGATCATTAGGGTATATCGTACATACGCACCCACCACTAAGCGGCGCTTCATACTGCAGTCATTTCCATAAGGTCTGTATAAAAGCGCGCGATTTATAACACTTTCAAGTTATTTGAAACCAAACATTTGTGCAAAGAAGTTCGTCCGTTAACTATCGTTCGTACGTACCTGTTGACAAAATGGGTAAGAAAGAAAAAAAAAAAAGAAAGAAAGAAAGCAAAAAAGAAAGACATGTAGAAAGAAAGAAAACAAAAAATGTTAAACGAAATTGAATTGTTTAAAATAACCAATTGAAACAAGCAAACGGGTGAAACAAAATCAAACCAACGCAACTATAAAATGGCTTAGTTAAAAGACAACAAATGTGGTTAATGAACTTTCCAAAGAAAGAAGAGTGAGTGCATCAAAAATGCCATCGCTGAATAAGAGTTCATTGCTCCTTTCTTGCGCCTGGTATAGGAGGTTTCAGCCGAAGTCCATGCCTACCAAATGCATTAATATCAGCTTGAAATAAACGCCGTGACAACAAAATATCCGAAACACTGAATATATATATTCGTATATATATATATATGTATATTTATATATATATATTTAGCCTAAAGTAACGAAAACGGACGTTTTGAAAATTTTAAATAAACTTTCGGCTCGCCAAAACAAAAAACTGACCGTGTGTTTGAAATTTTAGTGCATTATGTATTCTATGAACGTATTTTGAAATTATTATTATGGTCTCTTGTTTATACACAAAAAAAAAGTATTCGAATCATATGATGATATCGAATTTTATTCCTTCCCACTTTTGGCAACGCCAAAGACACCATTTATACTAAAATGTTGATAGAGGTGTGCATTTGTTTTGTTGTTATGCGGTTGAGTGAACCCTTCGCATATGTAAATTTATTAAAATGAAATTAATTGTGAAGAACTGTAACAGCTCTTAAAAGAACGACTGATATCTACAGTAATATTGTGTTCTAAAATTCGTGAAATTGACATCTTAGCAGCGTTAAACCTTAAATAAAATAATACTTATGACAACGTTGACTTCCTCCAAATTCGTTATGCGGCACAGAATAATATTCTTTTGTCAAAGAAGATTTGAGTGAAAGTGCATGTATTTTATATGCCTGATAGACAATAAGCAATTTGAGAAAATTGGCAATTTCTCAGTGAGAACATTTAATCAATCATCCATAAATTGATTTTGTTATATCAATTTGCTGATGTGTCATTATCATCATTATGCTAATTGCCACAGTATTTGCCTACCATCAAACTCAGAGATGCAAATTTCAACTGACTGTACCTGCCTGTTGTATGATTTGGGCAACGGTTCGAAACATCGTGAGGAGAGAGATGTAAATGGAGAGAGATATCATAAATAATGACAAATAAAACATAATAAACCGTCTTTTCTTTAATTTTCTATGTTGCTTCAAGCAATTTTTAATTGTTTTGTTGTATCCTCTCCAATAAGCTTTAGTTTTGAAGGTTTTTATAGCTGCTCTCTGTTTCAACATGATTCAAAATTATTTCTAAATATTTTGATTTTTGCATTAACAATTTTTAAGGTGAATTATATTAAACGTAAGCATAAAAACTAGTGTTTTGGGGGAAATTTCTGTGAAATGCAAAAATAGGGTACGTAAAATGTCTTTCAAATTATATCTGCGACAAACAGTGGCGGAGCTATAGCAAATTTCCTAAAAAAAGAAATTGCGATTAAAAAACATAATTCGATTAGTAAGATAGATAATTAAATAAATCAATGGACGTGTGCAAAAGGTAAACAGATGCTATATGTTGGGGTGGCTCATAGCAACCCGGCCACTACCATGATTTGTATGGCATCTATGATACTACACATACAAATTGTCAAATTTAAGAGAATGAAAGTTTCCTCTAAAATTTCTAAATGGAAGACTTCTTTAAGTTATAATTTTGCTTTTTATATAATATCTTCAGCCGGATGAATCTTTTGATACTGCAAAAATGTAACATCCAGAAGGATGTGCCTGAGTTACCACATAACTGTTGACCAAATCTGTTTTACAACAATTCAAGTCGATTGAGCGATTAAGATTGTAAATAGACAACATCGGTCCATTTCTTATGTATGGCACCTCCAATACAAATTGACCGATTTTTCTAAATTCCACTCCTTCTCTGTAACTCCTAATTCGCAGACTACAGCGGCCTGAATTTTTCTCCATGGTTTATATATAAAATCCTTTGTGATACTTGAAAAAATCGATCGGTTAAACATGCAACTTCTGGAACCTCCTTTACTAACGATCGATTTAACCGATTCGTATATTCATATTTTTTACCCTGTTAGATTAAATTTAACCAAATTTGGTATACATTTCGGATATGTCAAGGTAGCGTATATGAAAACAAACTGATTGCATTGCCACGCTTCTTATGGTATCTGGTATCTGCTATTTGCAGAAATTCAATTCAAATTATTGCCAATATTACAAGCTAATGTAATAAACAAAATTTTAAGTTACTCTAATCTATAAAATTGGGATTATAGGGGAACAACTGAATTTCTCAAATTTAGTCAATTTGTGTGGGAGGTATCAATAGCGGGTCGATATAGACCATTTACAACCCCCAACTAAGATATGGGTTATATATTTAGTGATTTCAAAACCGCAGGTTTGACAAGGCTGTCAACTATTAAATACCTATTATATGAAGTGTTATTTATTTAGTGAAAGATTTGCCATTTACGAATATGAATCATTTACCAACAGAATAACGCGTAAAAATAATTAGAATAATAATAAGAAAGTGGGCACTTTCCGTGCTTTACGAGGTAATTATGATCATCATAATCGACTTACTGTGCAAGGGATTGACAGGATTATAAAGATATTTGAAGAGACTGGAAGCGTAATAGATGTGGTTAGGCCTGTGCATCACCGCAACAAACCCACTGCCTCTGTTAGTGAAAATGTGGCGGATAATCCGAATTGGAATTCCGAGCGCTATGGCCGCATAATAACCAACCTTTTTTGGTCTGTAATTGAAGATTATGAACTGAACCTTACGTGGTTTGAACAAGACCGTGCCATGAGCCACACAACACAATCGATTTTGGCATGAAAAATTTCCAGAAAGCGTCATTTCACGGATTGGCGACGTCAATTGGCCACCAATATCCTGTAATTTGACGCCGTTCGACTATTTTGCGGGGCTATGTCAGAGACTGTGTTTACGAGCATAATCTCCTAACGTTGGAGCATTTTAAAACCAACATTCGTCAAGTTATCACCGATATATCGAGTGAAATGTGCGAGTGGTCGAAAACTATGTCAAAAGCATCGACTGCTGCAATCGGTAATTTAAATGAGATTGTATTTCGTACACAATGGCAATGTCCAAGCGTTATAATTAAATGAAAGTTTCATCGAAATCATAGCTTTATGTGTGTTTTATTTATTTTTACTTTTGAAACCGAAAAATGGATAATGTCAGGCCTCTTTTTGCGAATAGCTTCACTTAAACGGGGCAATTTGGCGGAAAAGGGCATAATTCACGATAATCGAAGAGAA
The DNA here is from genome assembly GCA_019455685.1 of Philornis downsi. Classification (NCBI taxonomy): domain Eukaryota; kingdom Metazoa; phylum Arthropoda; class Insecta; order Diptera; family Muscidae; genus Philornis; species Philornis downsi. The sequence goes on from JAHXMU010026596.1 coordinate 119,105, forward strand.
TTGTCAGCATAATCTTGACTATTAAACGACTTCTTTTTCGAAGAAATTGAGTTTTTTATGTGCCAATCGAGATTTCACGCACCTGATGCTCAAAATATGTTTAAAAAAGGAGTTTTCAGATACGTTTGAAATACCAAAATCGTCACCAAGGTTTGTTGAACGTGACTCTCATCCGTTGAGACATATGGTCGTCCGCGCTTTCTTTGTCTTCTTTCAACTGTCTCTGTCACTTGTAAACAATTCTCTTCGACGAAGTCTGTTCACCGAACGATTTCTGCAAAACATTCTAATTATTTCCGCAGCAGAAATTACATTTCGTAAACAAAATTTAATGCAATTTCTTTATTTAACAATATTACACACTGTCCGAAACTCCGAAAACACTTTGCGCGTCGTATAAAATCAAATGTAGCTCAAATACTGATGACATTTATGAGGTGACATTTGGCGCAGATGTTTGTGTCAGTGGTACCAATAAATTTCTATAATTCGATATACTCGCATAATTAAAATTGAAAATTGGTTTTACTTTTTGGACACCTTAGAATTACGAATTCATGTTGAATATTTTTGCCGATATATGATTTTTGGCATGTGCTATATTATTTTGGATAGAAACTGAAGCTGTATGTTAAAACTTTCTGATTGGTTGTAAGATATGCCTTTTAAAATTGTTGTGGATTAGCTGATTTCTGATTTAGTAGAATTGCTGTTAAGTTAAAAGAATATTCAGTGGCAATATAAATGTTGTAAATGGCATCACACTTGTGAATAACTAAATGAGATGAATCAAAACGCGGTTTTTACATGGTTTTTGGTCGGATTCGTAATTTTTTCTAGGTTTATTTCATAACTTGTTTGGCAGCTCTCCTAAATATAAATATAGAACACGTTATTCCTATTCAAGCCAAGAGCAGTATAGTCTTCTTCAAAAAATAGGAGAATTTCTTGAAAAAAATTTAATAACTCATATTATTAAACTCCGAGTTAGGTCGTTTTTCCTTGTAAGCACATACTCGTACGAGTATATAGTATATAGGATGATTTTTTAATCGTAGTCTTTTTTTAAATCGAATAAAATACTCAAATTTGCATCGTATATTAAAATTTTTTATTGGAATCGATAAATTGGTCTTTGCAATTTAATTTTTAAAGATAATTTCATGTAAATGTTGTCCGCGACTACGTCTCTAAATGTCCATTCGGAAGGTCTAATTTTTCGTCACTTTTTCGAGCATTTCGCCCTGTATTCCACGAATAACGCGTGTTATGTTATCCTGTATGGTTTCAATAGTTCGGCTTGTCCACATAGACTAACGACTTCACATAACCCCACAAGAAATAATCGCAAGATCTGCTCACCAAATTCATCCCTCAACATATCTATTGTTTCACATATCCATTGTTTGTGGCATGTTGGACCGTCCTGGTGAAACCACATGTCAACCAAGTTCAACTTAGCCAATTGGGACAAAAGGAAATCGCGTATCATGGCTCGATATCGTTCGCCGTTGACGGTAACGTTTCTTCCATGGTCATCTTTGAAGAAAAATGGACCGATGATGCCACCAACCCATAAACCACACCAGACTGTCGCTTTTTCGGGATGCATCGGTAATTCATGTATGGCATGTGGCTGTTCATCACTCCAGATGCGACAGTTTTGCTTGTGTACGTATCCGTTCAGCAAGAAATGATCCTCATCACTGAACACAAATTTTCGATAAAATAACGGATTTTTATCGAGTTTTGTAAGGCCCATTCACCAATTCTTCAATTCTTGCGTAAGTTGAATTTTATAGGCTTTCAAACCCAAATCGACGTGTAAAATTTTCCTTGTGGTTGAGTAACACATGCCCAATCGCTGAGAACGGCGACGAATTAACATTTCACGATCGTCATCAACACTGGTTGCTACGGCTGCAATATTTTCTTCGGTACGCAGTCTACGCATGCGAGTCTATGGTTTTTGTGTCCAACAAAGTAAATTTGGTGCGAAATTTGGAGATAACAGCACAAATTCCTGATTCACCAGGTCGATTATGACGACCATAAAATGGTCGTATGAAACGATACATATTTGTCACAGAGGGCGAATTTTGATAATAAATTTCAACGATTTGCAATCGTTGCTCGTTTGTTAGTCTTCCCATGATGAAATAGCAGAGTATACTGTACACTTTTCACTTTGGCAGATGACGCTTGGACGCCATTACCAACCTGAAAAACTTAAATCTTAAAAAATCACCCTTTATAAACATCATATAGACAATGATATATTTAAACACTTTTTTTATGACAATTTAATTTAAAAAAATATCAAATCCGCAACTATCTTCATATGATCTCCGTATAGATTAACTGTGGCATGTTGTAAAAAATTTTGAGAAAGGCGGCCGTTATTCTAAAGTAATCCTTGCATTCACGTCTTTACCGATCCTTAAACAATTATAATAAAATACCTGCTCATTTTTCCTTCCTTACTTCAGACTTTTACTTTCATAAAATGTTTTTCCATCAATCAGCTTCCAACTCAATTTTATTATTAACAAAATAACAACTACCTAATTAAATTCTTCATTTCAGGAAAAAACCTTGTTTTATCGTTCCTCCTACTGTTTGGAGCTACGCTGACTTACAGAGCCGTAGAAGCCGCCAATCAGCCAGCTCGTGTAGTATGTTATTTTAGTAATTGGGCTGTCTACCGACCTGGTTTAGGACGCTATGGTCTTGAAGATTTACCAGCTGATCTTTGCACGCACTTGGTGTACGCCTTCATAGGTTTGGATGATAAGTCATGGGAAGTGTTGGTCATTGATCCAGAGTTGGATGTAGAACAGAATGGTTTCCGTAAGTTTACACAATTGCGTCAGACACATCCCAATTTGAAACTGCAAGTTGCCGTGGGTGGATGGGATGAAGGTGGTTCGAAATATTCCCGTATGGTGAGGGTGCGTGAAAATCGTTTGAAGTTCATACGCAGCGTCGTGAGTTTCATGCACAAGTACGAATTCGATGGCTTCGATTTGGATTGGGAATATCCTGGCGCTACCGATCGTGGCGGTAGCTTTGGCGATAGAAACCAATTTCTTTATTTCGTGGAAGAACTAAGAAGAGCTTTCGACAGAGAGGGTAAAGGATGGGAGATAACAATGGCTGTCCCAGTGGCTAAATTCCGTTTGCAAGAGGGTTATCATGTACCAGAACTATGCGAGTAAATATAATGCTGCTGCTTGAAGTTCAAATTATCTAATACAGATGGAGCTATTTTTGTATTCTTTTAGGTTACTTGACGCCGTTCATGCTATGACTTACGATTTACGTGGTAACTGGGCTGGATTTGCTGATGTCCACAGTCCTTTGTATAAACGTAAACACGATCAATACGCCTACGAAAGTTTGAACGTCAATGACGGTTTAGCCTTGTGGGAGGAAAAGGGTTGTCCTGCTAACAAATTGGTGGTGGGGATACCTTTCTATGGTCGCACCTATACGTTAAGTTCTCACAATACTAACTACAATATGGGTACATACATCAATAAGGAAGCTGGTGGTGGCGATCCTGGGCCTTATACAAATGCTACCGGCTTTCTTGCATACTATGAAATCTGCACGGAAGTTCAGGATACATCGAAAGGCTGGACAGTAGAGTGGGATAAGGAAGGGATGGTGCCCTATACTTACCGCGGTACTCAATGGGTGGGTTATGAGGATGAGACCTCCGTTCAGATCAAAATGGACTTTATCAAGAAGAAGGGCTATGCCGGAGCTATGACCTGGGCTATTGACATGGATGATTTCCATGGCTTGTGCGGCCGCAAGAACGCCCTAATGCAAATATTGCATGACAACATGAAGAACTATCGGGTGCCAGAACCAACACGCCAAACAACGCCTAAGGTAAGTTTTCATGCATTATTCAAACAGTATAAAACGATTTGATTTATAATTTTCTTTAAATGTGCAACCAATTTTCAACAAAGAATATCAAAAATATACAGGTGGTCCGTTGTGGATGATATACCAGTTATCGTGAGATACTAGATAAACTTAGCTCATTTTTTCAAGAGTTAGATTAGATAGTTCAGTGGGTTAGAATTATAGTACGGAAATTTCGGTGTGTCGAAATGACGTATAAATGGCTGTGATCCTTTAGCAAAATGTAATACGCTTATAATTTCTACACAAAGACGATGATTCGAAGTATTTAGTATTTAACTTATGCTCAGTGTCTGCGTAGTGATAAAAGAAAAATTAAACATTAATAATGAGCCCAAAGCCTGGTGGATATGACTTGAACATACGAGTAGTTTTATGATTTAAAGTAAGTGGTACAATAAGAGTTATGAAAAATTTATCCATTTATGCTCCAAAATATGTTAACACCGATATAATTTTAGAATAATGGAAATTACGGATTCTAAATTATAGGTGTAAAAGAGTTTTTTGTCAAATCCAAAAATCAGTACGCAAAAGTGGTTTACTCGTCACGTCAGAGTCATAAACAAGAGTGTAGAGTAAAATTACTGCATCTTTGTGCATTCTTATGTATATTTTCAAAATCAAATTAAAATAATAACTTATCGTTTAAAGTCATTTAAAAGGATGTGTTGCATAGCCCAAGTCGCATATATTCGTTTATTATATATTATTATTATTATATGTATTATTACAACTATATGTGAAAAAATAACTTCCACCAAATTTGTCATCTTGTGCGGATGGTAGCGGAAGAGGCGTGGCAAATTTGCACATTTTAGGTCTCAAACCACGACTTGAGAATATTTGTCAGCTTTCAAATTTTTGTTAGGATTCGTACAGTTTTCTAGTGTTTAACAGGTGCAGTGATTGCTATTCGCAGTACTATGAATGATGCATATGTATGTTACAAGATAAATACAGGGTGTTCGACGGGAAGGTTTACTACTTTGTTTTGCAGTCATTTTGGTAAACATAGGTTTTGACAGTTTACATTTGGCAGTGTTGAAGTAGAGACGTGACAAATTTATTATGGAAAAATATTTGATAAACCAACGTGTTTTAATCGTTAAAACATTTTATCAAAACCAATCATCGATTACTGTGACGATGAGAAAGTAACGTGAAGTTTTTGGAAAAAACAACGTGCCAACAAGACGCACTATTTATCGTGTAGTGAATGATTTCGAAGAAAGAGAATCTGTAGTTGATAGGGCCAAGCATAGACCACAACGTAGTGCTAGATCAGATGTAAACATTACTGCTGCCCAAGAAAGTGTTCAAAGCAATCCATCAACCTCAATTGTTCAGGATGTTCAGGAGCTTGGTCTTCAAAGAACAACTTTGGCCATAATTTTGCACCAGAGTTTTGCATTTGTTTCCATTTAAGATTCAGTTGACACAAGAGCTTTTTCTACAAGGCCATTTATGCGGCCGTACATACGAGTATGCCGATAGGATGTTACAGCTCGCCCATGACAAATCCGATTTTCATGAAAAAATCATAATGAGTGACGAGGCACATTTTCATTTGAATGTATATGTGAATAAACAGAATAGTCGGTTCTGGACAATGGGAAACCCTCAAATTATTCATCAGTCACCTTTGCATCTATTAAAAGTGACAGCCGGGTTTGAAATTTGGTCAGGATCTTACTTCTTTAAAACTGAAAATGGCATAAAGGTAACTGTCAATGGGGAGTGATATCGTGATATGATTGAAAACTTTTTAATACCACTACTGCATGCTTTGGGTTTGATTAACATGTGGTATCAACAAGACGGTGCCACATCGCATACAGCCGGGATTACAATGGAATTACTGCGAGACCTCTTTCCACAAAAAGTTATTGCAAGAAATGGTGATGTTGATTGGCCTTCACGATCGCCTGATTTGACTGCTCCGCACTTCTTTTTGTAAGGATATCTGAAAAGCAAAGTTTATGCAAACAAACCAGAAACGATTGAGTAACTCAAACAAAATATTCGTGATGAAATTAATCAAATACCGCGTGAAATGTGTGAGAATGTAATGAAAAATTGCGAAATGAGGCGGACATTTATCTGATATTGTATTCCATACATAATTGCCGGCATTAAATAAGACATTTATCAACATAATATCCATTCTATTTCATTTAATGAAAAATTATAAACAAACAAAGAAGTATACCTTCCCGACGGACACCCTGTAGAGGTGGGAAAAATTTCATCTTGTCTTAAGACATCTAGGATGAAATTCATTTTCTTCAATGCGTTTCAATGTTTAATGTTTTTGTAATTATTTTGAAAGAATTAAAGAAAATATTTTCCCGAATCTTTACACCTCCATCAGATGCGTGATATAAACTCAATATCGTTGTCGTCTTGGTCAAAATATTATAAGTTTGCCTCAAAAATTTTTTCAACGTTGTTGGTGACGTGTACCTATACTTACCGCTTACATAGCCACCTAACGTTGTTTGGACGGCGGTCACATCAATGTGTCTGACCAACAATTCGAGTAGCTGAGAGTAATCGACAAGTCCATTTAATGCGTCTCAAACTATGATGTTCGGAATCGCCGTTATTGTTCATTCCTTTGAGTGAGTTTAAAAATAGGATGTATGCAGGCTAACTGAATGTGTAAAGTTCTCACATATCTCCTGTATTTGGCAATGACAAATGCCCATGATCTAATTGTAAACTTGTTAAATACAGCGGTTTTAAAGATAACATTACATTTTGCTAGGCCCGCCCCGGTTCATGAGATATGATAAAATAGTTTATAAACAAATATTTTTCGGTAATTTTAGGGCAAGTTTGAAGAAGCAAAATTTCCAATGAAAATCTCTGCATTAGGCAAAAAATCGAGAATAATTAATATCAGTTTTGACAAAAGCTTTGGTGTAAAATACGCCGCAATATGTTATTCTAAAATGATTGTTACCTTAAAAGTCATGAGCAAATGAGCAATGAGCAAATTAATAATAGACTTGAAATTAGCAGGAACTCGTTTTTGACACCACAAATCGGGTTATTAAGATGACCAAATTAGATATTTTCCAATATTTCCAACATACTCAAAGAAATTAATTATTTTTCTGAAATCCCTCTATCCGAATAAAGTTACGGAACAACCGTAGACTGCTTCGCGGCATCGAAAATATTGTTCTCCTGTGTTATGCCAAAAAACAATATCAATAGCGAATGCCCGGTTTTAAAAAAGAACAAAGTTCCGGTTTCGGTTTTGGTAGACGCCAATGTATAAATAAGCACTAGAAAAAGACCCAGATATGTCAGTAGATGAGAACATTGAGCAGGTGCCAAATAAATTTATTATTTTTTTTTTGTTTATCTTTTGCGAATTGACCAGATTGAATTTTTGTCATGTTTAAATCTGATCGAATTTGTTTTTGTTTTTATATTGTATTGCAGCCCGAATGGGATAAACCACCAGCAACGCCACCAAACCCTGATGAACTCAGTCTGGCTGTGTTAGAAATCACCAAACCCGCGACAACGAAAGCACCAGCACCAACAAAGGTAAATAAATATCCAACGTAGAAAATAAAAACAAAATGTAAAAAAGGAAAAATATCATCAGAAACACAATAAGGTGGTGAATCGCATAGCATATCATTAGTCATATTATCGTGATAAGATTGCTTACGTCTCAATTTCTGATAGAATTGGAATAGAAATTGCTTTATGAGTGCAGCAACAAAATTGGAAGCGATCTAAAAGAAAGAACATTTTCATTCTTTTGTTTCAAGCAAAAGCGCTTCCAGAATACTTCCGATGATGTAAATAGGCATCACTTCAAAGTCGTAATAATAAAGTTTCATTCGGGAAAATGATAGTTTGATGTAATGAAATGTTTTGTTTTCTGTGGGAAATTGGTTGCTCTTCGAAAGTTATTTGTAGCACACATTAATTCTCAATATAACAGCATTAATTGAAGAAAGAAATCGAAATTTTGATGCCTAATACGAGGGCATTCCCAAAACTAGCTGACCTGGTATATAGTTGGTGCCAGTATTATTTTGGTGAAAAGTGACAACCTTACAAAACATAAGTTTAAAAGCGTCATATTGTTTAGTATTTTTATTCGAGTCATCAAGAGTAAACGATCTCAGTGAATTTGTAAACATGGAAAAAATTTTGTTAGCGTTATGTAATCCAATATTTCCACTTGAAAGGTCTCGGTCCAACTAATATAAAAACCGAGCTAGATTGTACTCTGAGGGAGTCTGCTTCTTCGTTTACAACTACAAAATATTGGGTAGCAGAGTTTGAATGAGACCGTGCAGGCTACCAGGACGAACACCCTAGTGGTCGACCAATTGAAATGCCCATGTCAGACACGGTTAAGAAAATCCACAAAATGTTACTGTATGATCGTCAGCTAAAGATGCGTGAGCTAGCTGAAATGATAGGCATTTCAGAAAGTGATGTACATCGTGTATTGGCCGAAGATTTGAAGATAAGAAAGATGGGTGCCGCGCATGCTTTCAATAGAGCAAAAACAGCGTTGTGTAGATGTTTTAGTAGAGTAGAGTAGCCGAATTTTTGCTCCGATTTATAACCATGGATGAGACATGGGTCCACCACTTCACACCGAAGACAAAGGAACGGTCAAAGCAGTGGACTGGAATGGGAGATTTGTGTCCAAAGCGAAGGCGAAGACGCCTCCTTCTGAAGGCAAGGTCATGGCGTCTGTTTTTTGGGATGTGCCTGGGATTATTTTTATTGATTATCTTGAGAAGAGGAAAACCATCAATGGCGAATATTATGTTAATTTATTGCAACGTTTAGGTGATGAAATTATAGAAAAAAGCCTCATTTGGCATTTAGCGAAAAAGAACGTGTTGTTTCATCAAGACAATGCTCCAGTTTACACATTCACTATTGCGATGGCTAAAATTAAAGAGTTAAAGTTCGACATGCTACGTCACGCTCCTTATTCTCCAGATCGAACAATTTCCTATTTCCTGACTTGAACAAACGGCTCGGTGGTAAAAGATTTACCACCATTGAATGGGTGGAGTCTGCGTTTGATGGTTATTTTTAGGAGTTTGATAGTTCTTACTATAAACAAGGTGTAGAAGCTATTGGACATCGCTGGAAAAAGTGTATCGAAGTAAAAGGAGATTATGTCGAAAAATAAGGAAATAATTTTCCAACTTTTTTATGTTTTCTTTGTTATGTCGGCTAGTTTTGCAAGTACTTACCTCATATGACCATCCTATGTTGCATTCATTGCCGTTTCAGTCAAATTTGCACAACAATTGAATGGTGTTTGGTATGCAAAGTTATTGTTGGAAAATTTTGTCTTTACAGTGAGCTAAAGCCAGGCTGATGAGAGGTATGTTTTAATCTGGCCCAGTATTAAAATTACTTATTTTAAAAGCAGCACAAATAGAAATGTAAAATCATATTTTCAGAATATATTTCGAGGAATATCGGGAAAGTCTTATCATTTACAGGAATTTGTAGATAAACTATTGTACATAAATTTACATGAAAATTGTGTAAGACAATAAGTTTCATTGAGAAAAAATCACATTCATGGTCAGCCAAATAATAATAGTTCGATTAATCCGTTTTTTTTTTTAATAAGATAAACAAGTAGACAGATGCAAAGTTTGCCAAAGTTTGATTTGGCTAATTCTAAAATTAGTTTTACATGTGACATTAATATCACCAAATAACATTCAAATCTCATGCTTGCTTGCGAATCACTTGATCATTTGATGGCGCAACACAATAAAATAATTGCTGTCTTATTTAGAAACCAATGAACCAGCAACCAGCAACTATCAAGCCAGTAGTTGTTGAATCGAAACCAGAAGTAGTAGTTCATCCCTCCCTGGATACAAGTGTTACCAAAGTTGATTGTACCCATAGAGATTTTGTGCCACATAAGGATTGCAGAAAGGTGAGTTATAAGATTTCGATGTTGAATGTCTTCATAATATTGAGATGATGTGTGATTTTGTTTCTTTTAGTATTATCGCTGCGTCAATGGTAAACCTGTCGAATTTGAGTGCAAAGAAGGCACCGCATTCCATACCGTCTCAAATGTTTGCGATTGGATTGAGAATAGTGATCGCTACTATTGCACCCTTCTGAAGGACAGATCAGCATCCAATGATGCGTAATGATTTTATACAAATAAATACATATATTTTTAAAAGCTTAAGAAATAAATACGGCATATTTTAAAAATATGTACTGTGCAAATGTGTAATGTTATAAACATCTGCTAGTAATTTACGAGGGAGGCATTTGAATGCAGATTAACATTTTAAATAGTACTTTTGGAAGGGGTGGCTTGTTTTATAACAACTAGAGGCACACTGGAATATAATCATAAAATCATAAAAATCAATATCGATGTAAATATGTCCACCATCTGCATATCTGTTGTAAGCATGAACCGCTTCAGCTGAGTTTGCAATCTTACAGAAAATGGTTTATATAAACAAAATATTTTAAACCGAATACATTTCTGAATATTAAAGTATTCATTTGAACCTTATTCTACTCTAAGATTTCGATTAAAACTTTAGGATGCCCTCGGCCCTCCATAGACAAAACTTTAGTGGTAATCGCAAAACTACCGGTTTCCGTGTATTTTGTAAAATCGAAACCGAATCGAACCGATTTGCAAAATAATAATAATACGCATAGCTGGGAAATTGGTTTTCAGAAAAACTGGGATATTTGAACACTCTGTTCATAAGCGATGAGACTAGATTGTCTAAAACCAAAACCGAAAAATCAGTGCAGCCAAATTTTGTTATCTTTCTTTAACTAATTTTTGATCATGAAGGCAAACAATTTAGAACAATTACTAAAAATTCAAATGGATTTTAATTGGTCTGATTGTTGAAAAACCAAACTTCAAATTAAATATAAATTAAATTAGATAAATTTGATTTCAAAGTTGTCTTCTCTTTCAACGTGACATTTACTAAGTTTTTTGCAATTCGCAGTAGTTTTCCGCATTACTAGACCGAGTGAGTTTTATATATGCTTAATAAAAGAAATCTGCAGTTGATGCTTAATGAATTAAATTGTTTTATTAGTGGCCGACGTATGAAAAACTTGATTTTTAATTTGAAATCGTTAAGATGAAAAAAAGACATCAAATAATTTAGTAGGTGAGTGATAGCGTGTAGTACAAAACGTGTTCTCTCTTTTTAGTCAATTTGTGCTTTTAATAATCGGGTAGAATCAATATTAGAGATTATCAGTGGAGATGCGGCCAATCGTGAGCAATGTGTTTGAAACAAGTTTAATATTATGATTTAAACAGAATTAAATTCTGAGATGAACATGTTTTGGAAGAGCTGTTTCTTACGTAAAAGTATTTCGGAGACCATTTTCATGTGAAAAAATGTCTTTGAAGACACTTATTGTCTGAAGAAGGGACATGAAAACGTTTTTCATACGAAGACTTGCTTTGTAGGTTCCCATTCATGTATAGCTTCTATGCAAAAAGTGTGTTTCAAGACGTTAGCCAAAACAAAAGCTATGTTCGAAGTAAACTTTTAGTATGAAAAATTTTGCTCAGATTATTCGGTTGTCAAAAATTTTTTTTTACCAATTATAATTCTTCATAAAAATCTCTTTGTAACAGGCTTTTGTCATGTAAAAGTATTATGGAAATCATTTTTCATATAAAAATGTATTATGCAAGTCACTTTTTACATAGAAACTTACTATGAAAGTTGCTTTTCGCTAAAAACACATTTAGAAAAGTGTCATGGAAGACACTTCTCATATAGAAAACTTTTACTGAATTCAATTTTCGTGTAGAAGATGGTCGTAAAGACATCTTTCACATAAAAGAAATAATTATATTGTTATAATCATTATAAAATTGTCATAAAGACGGTTTTCATATAGAAAATTGTCACGGAACCCAGTTTTCATATATAAAATTGTTATAAAGACAGCTTTCATACAGAAAATTGTCATTGTCATTTATGCGAAAAGTGCCTTCCATGTCAATTTTCTGCATGAAAAGTGGTCATAATACTTTTTTATATGAAAAGTGCGTATAATGACACTTTTCTGTATGAAAGTGACCTCCATGACACTTTTTCATCGAAAGCTGCCTTCATTTCTATACAGAAATAGCCCAAACATCATTCTTTGCAAATAATGTCTTCAAAGTCATCCTTTTTTATAGAAAGTTTTCTGCAAGACACTTTTCAGAGAAAAAGTTTCTTCCAAGAAACGTTTCTAGAAAGCTGCCTTCTAACTGATTTTTCCGCTTTATATCTATTCCAGAAATTCTCTTATCTGAATGATTTCTCTAAGACCTAACACATTGAGTCCGCTTTACAAAACAATTTTGTAAAAAGAAAATTGTTAAATACAAATTTTTTTTTTAAAGATTTTTGATATAGAAAAGTGTATAACTGATTATTTTATTTTTTCCTTGCATGACAGAATCGCCGTCATGAAAAGCATGCGCCATGACTGACGTAGAATGAGGCCTTAACTTTCCTGAAGAAGGAAATATTTTGCATTTATTTTAATAAATGAAAGTTTTAAACAATTATTCGAAATTTTCTTTAACAGTAATGTACAAAATCAATCAGTAATAAACAAAATCAAATATTCTAAAAAGGAAATGACTGCTGCCAAATAGTTGTTCTATATCGTCTTTGGACTGTTAATTTCGATTATGCTCTCAGCAAAATTGCGTGTTTTGATCTCATGTCGACTATGCCTTAGTTAGATATATAATAGAAGTTTTAGTTACTAGCAACTATGTAATTTTTTCGGTGTATCATTTCCAACAATTGTAATATTTTTCATTCTATACAGGGCCCCAGCTAAAAGTTTTGTTACGGCAAAGTTGATAAACGGAACTAATATGTGTGCGTTTTTTTGGAATGAATTCAACTTTTTTGCGGTTTTGGCGTAATTTTCGTCGAACCCCTGGCAACACAGAGAAACAAAATATGGCTTATAAATTAATTATATTTGGCAAATTAAACAAAAAAAAAAAAAGAAAAAAAAAGGAATCAATGAATTGAACTATAATGGAGCGAAAAGTAATAGAAAACATTTTAAACAAACAAATGTCGAAATAAGCGAATCCACTTTACTTCTCCATGAACATGAACAGTTGCATCGATTACAAAATATTTTTAATAAATGTGAAACTGGGAGCTCAAAATATTCTCCAAATGCTGGTTTCGTTTTACACGTTGTTTTAAATATTGACGGAAAGGCAAAAATGCCATCCCTTCAGCACTTTGAGTTCATTTTTATCATAAAACTGTCAGAGACTAATATTTCAGAGGCATTCTTTGAATTCATTGAAGCATTGAGAAAATGTCAGACGTATCTCAAGGTTTCATTCTATATCTATCACATGAAATCAGAAATGTTCATATTTAAAATAGAATTTAAATTCATTACGAGGGGAGGATGATGGTGGGCTCCCTGTACTACGTTCTCAGTCTTACGTACTTGTGTACTCACAAACAATTAATAAAATTTATGTTATAGAATTGCAAAAGTTCTTTCAACACACTCAACGCTCATTTCGGCCACAAATACAAAATAGACATTTAACCTTTCCTCAAATGCAAAAGAGGAGGAACTTATGAAATATCTCGTTTATCTGACAAGAAACATTAATTTCGTGTATTGTAAAATTGTAAACAAAATGAATTATTTGTTCGAATGTACAAATTATAATTTTTCTCGCACTTTCTTTCTCTCTGGTTTCCTTCCGTCGTCAGATTAACAATTTTGGCTACTTGCGCTGTTTGGCCGATCGATCGGCCGTCAGTCAGGCAGCTGTTGAGTTTCTAACCGCATTTTGTCGTCGTTATTAAAGCGAAATATCGTTATTCGTTTTGTGATTTAGCAATTTTTGGATTTGCGATTTAACGTGACGTCTGCTTAGTTGAAATTAAATCATTTGTGGCATTAAACAAATCATTGGGATTGTACAGATTTGTGAGATTTTTCAAAGTATTAGCAGTTGCCTATAATTTTTCAGTGATGCCAATGTAGTACGTTCACTTTAACCGATGGTTAGCGAGCGGAAAACTTAGTAAAATGTTACTGAAATGCTAGTAATGGTGCTAGTAATTCGGTTTCAAAAGTAAAGTTAAATAAAATACACATAAACCTATGATTTCGGTGCAATTTTTATTTTAAATTATGCTTGGACTTTGCCATTATGTACGAAATACAATGTCATTTTGAGGTAGTTTCCGACCACTTCTTCACACATTTCGGACGGTACCTAGCCGATAAGTTTGGGGAATCGCATGATCTTGATGTCCAATTGACGTCGCCAGAACATGAAATTACGCTTTTTGGAAACTTCTCATACAATAAAGCCAAAATCGATTGTGCTGTGTGGCTCGTGGCACTGTCTTGTTGAAACGATGTATCGTCCAGTTCATAATCCAATTGGAGGCCAAATAGTCGGTTATCATACGGACATAACGTTCTGAATTGACGATAATGGTAACGGTTCCTCCTACGTCATTTTCGTAAAAGTGTTATTTTCGGCAAAGCATACATATTGCGACAATGCACAGGCCTGACTGACCATATCTGTTACGCTTAAAGTCTCTTCAAATTTCTTTATTCCTTGCACAGTGGATAGATTTTGACAACTATAATCACCCCGTGATGCACGAAAAGTGCCCACGTTTGAATCACCACTTTTGTAGAAAGTTTTATCTATTTTTACGCGTTCCTCGATTGATATGCGATCAATATTCGTAAATGGCAAACTATAAATACCACTTCAAATGGCAAGAATTTAACAGCTGAACGCCGTTATCTTAAGTGTGGACTGTGTTCGTGACTTGCCAGATATTCAGCATTTAAATGAATGACCAAAATGGACACAAATCTTATAATAACTTTCGGAAATAAACTTGAATAAAGCGGAAGAGTTAGAGATAACTTAGCAGTTAAAATTAGGAATTAGGCTTATATTTATCAGTGATGCTAATGCAGCAATTTTGCTGCTAGACTTATTGATGGATATTAAAGCAAAAATAGTAACGTTTTGTTTCCGGTTAAGGTTTATCACTCACCTGCTAGCAAATAAAACAGCTATCTGACATAATTTATTTTCTTAAATTACGAGGCAACATTGTGGGTACCAGTATTTTGGGTTATTGAATATATATGTATGTATATAGACTGGAATAATTTCTCGCATTTATCAAATGCTACACTGTATTGATTTTAATTAGCCAATAAATTGCTAAAATAAATTGCTATGTTGTTATCAAAAATGCTCTGCATTGCACGCTTTGTACAATAGAATAAATAAAATTAAACTATTTTTCTTTCGCTTAGAAATTATGGACGAACCATTGACTATTGCTAAATAGGCCAATTTGTATGTCAATTATCCTAAGAACTCTGCGAAAGCAGTCCATATTCGTAAGTAGAACTAAATCTACTAAAATTCTGGTGACTTTTAAACTGTTTAGAATTTGGTGCAATAGACTCAGATATGTAAATCTACGAATGCGTGCTTTAAATTAACTAACTTATAAAGGCTCTGTGCTGAGCCTTTCCATCATAAATTTCCCAAGTATTATTTAGTTAATTCTGTAAAGAGACGAAAAAAAGACTAAACAAACTAAAAACTAAAAAAGACTAAAAATGACACTAACAAAAAATTTATTCACTGATCAAATATTAACGTTACTTATGATTATCGTGTCGACTTTTTCAAATTTTAGCAAATTTGCAATTGTGAATTGTGTATTATAGGCAGAAATTACATTTGAGTAAATTAACCAATTTGTATTGGAGATGCGGTAGGGATTGCATCAATCCAGTATATTTTTTTTATCAGAATTAAGGTTATCAAATGCATGATATTTGCTCAGTTTGGCTGATATCTGAACAACTGCTTGAAAGCGCTTAATGTGTACCAATTTTGACTAAGTTTGTTGCAATTAAATAATAAATATAAACCTAAGAGCTTATGGATTAAATCGGTCATTTGTGCAGAAAGTATTAGAAGGGGAGTGATTAATCAGCTAATTTTTTCAAATTCTACTAAGCATTATAAATCAATGCATTGAACAAAAATGTCACAGTTTCAGAAATTCGAAAAATCGGCAGAAATGAGTAAGAGATACCAGAAGAGGTGGCTGAATATGGCCCGTGTACAATCCCCAGCTAGTAATTTGAAAAATATAAGACTGAGCCAAGTT
Organism: Philornis downsi; assembly: GCA_019455685.1. Taxonomy (NCBI): domain Eukaryota; kingdom Metazoa; phylum Arthropoda; class Insecta; order Diptera; family Muscidae; genus Philornis; species Philornis downsi. Next base: position 135,295 of record JAHXMU010026596.1, read on the forward strand.
TTGAGAAACTCCATTAAGATTTACGATTTACGATTTACAGTTATCGTATCTACCAGCTAGCCAGCCAGGTAGACAGACATGGTGCAATTTTCTTAGAGAGTCATCAAATGAATCTAATCAAGACATACTTTGTACTAGCAATCCGTAGTATCGTGGACAAATTATTGACTTATCGTCTTCTCATTCATAATATGCCAACTTTGGACGTTTCTTCGCTTAGCATTTGTCAATAATAATAATGATAATACCCACTGTTAGGAGTTAGGACCTTAGAAAAGCTTATGAGACGGCCGGCTAAATACAGTTCTTAATACAGTTTTTGAAAAAAAACTGAAGATGCATATTGTTCTAAAATTGGGTTAATATATTGTACAGGAGTATTTTTCCTTATTGATGGATATCACCATCCTGTTATTCATGATATAGAGCATAATGTACTGACCCATCATCAGGTAAGTGGGCGTGAAATAAATATCTTTCTATTTCATGGCAGTGTTTTAAAAAAATATTTGATTTCCGATAGTTCTTTCCAATAGCAATACAATACCACTCTGTATTGCTTTTAACTAAGGAATAATTCAGAAAAATACACAAAATATTAGGAATATTTAAAATACGACGATTTACCAAATTCCGAACTTGACCATGCCCATGACTACTGAACAATTTGATTATAGAACTCATCCTATAGTGGTACGAGATGGAAAAAATAGTTTTTATTTTACGGCATAATCTCCCTTTGTCGCGATAATCCAAACGCGTGAATTTTTCTTGCATTACGGGGTGATTATGGTCGTCATAATCGACCTACTGTGCAAGGAATTGGCAAGATTATAAAGAAATTTGAGGAGACTGGAAACGTTACAGATGTGGTTATGCGTGTGAATCATCGCAAAATACACACTGCCGAAAATATCGCTTCTGTTGGTCAAAGTGTTGCGGATAATCCGAATTTGTCGATTCCATTACGTTTTCAGCAGTTGAGTTTATCTTACGGCTCATTATGACGTAGTGCCCAACGCACAATTATATCCGGCTGACCATTCAAACCGCCATAAATATGCTGACTGGCTGCTACAGCAACAGCTGCTGATTTTTCGAACAAAATTTTCTTCTGAAATGATGCTCATTTCCCACCCGGTGGTTACGTGAATAAGCGAAATTATCGCATATGGGGCTCGGAGAACCTAGAAGTGATTGTGGAGAAGCCATTGTATCAGGAAACAAACGAATATTTGGTGCGTATTATGGTCTGGAGGTGTCATTGATCAGTATTTTTTCGACACTGACGCTGTGGGAATCGATACCGTCAATTCAGAGCACAATAGCCGTATGATAACCAATTTTTTTTACCTATAATTGAAGATTATGAACTGGACGAGATGTGGTTTCCATGAGACGGTGCCAGAAGTTTCAAAAAATCGTAATTTCACGTTGTGGGGATATCGATTGCCCACCAAGTTCATGCGATTTGACGTCGTTAGACTTGTTTTGTCGGACTACGTCTGAGACCGTGTTTACGTGGATAATTCTCAAACGTTGGAGCATTTGAAAATCAACATTCGCCAAGTTACCGCCGAGATACCGAAATGTACGAAAAGATGGTCGAAAACTACCTCCAAAGGGTTCACCGCTGCAGTCAAGCCAGGTGTGATCATTTAAATGGCATTGTATTTCGTACATAATGACACGGCCCAATCATTATAGTGAAATACAAGTTTCATCGGAATTATAGCTTTATGTGGATGTTGTGCAAAATAGATACCGAAAAGACTCAGATTATTTCAACTCACAGACTTAATTGTGGGCATGGTTGTTGGAATATTGCAAAAAACCGGTATTTTCAGTATTTTAATTGAACTGAAGACCGCAGGTGGCGCAAACTGTACTAGGTGAAATAAGCTTGACGATATGAAGACTAAATCCTTCTTTCTTTCTTACATTTTTTTTATCAATTATTTATATTTAAATATAGTGGCAGACAATAGATGCCGAAAAAATTCATATTAGTTGAATGCGTGATTATTGAAAAATACTACAAAACACAAACAGAGCATTGAAAAGAGGGCATATTCGATATACGTATTATTGTTTAGGGTGATTTTTTAAGACTTAAGTTTTTCAGGTTGGCAGCACTGGTTGGTAATGGCGTCCAAACGTCATCTGTCAAAGTGAAAAGTGTCCAGTATATTCTGCCATTTCATCATGGAATGATGAATGACCTACCACAACGTCTAATTTTTGGTGAATGGGCCTTACAAAAGTTCGATGAAAATCCACTGTTTTATCGAAAAATTGTGTTCAGCGATGAGGCTCATTTCTTGCTGAACGGATACGAACACAAACAAAACTGTCGCATCTGGAGTGATGAACAGCCACATGCCATACATGAATTACCGATGCATTCCGAAAAAACGACAGTCTGGTGTAGTTTATGGACTTCAAGAACCGTCAACGGCGAACGATTTGCCCCAATTGGCTGAGTTGAACTTGGTTGGCATGTTGTTTCATCAGGACGGTGCAACTGCTCGTGAAACAATGAATATGTTAAGGGATGAATTTGGTGAACAGCTTATCTCTCGATTTGGGCCTGCGAGTTGACCCAAAAGATCTTGTGATTTAACGCCTCTTAATTATTTCTTGTGGACAAGCCGAATACTATTGAAACCTTACAGGATAATACAACACGAGTCATTCATGGAATACAGGCCGAAATGCTCGAAAAAGTAACGAAAAATTAGACCTTCCGAATGAACATTTTGAGACGGAGCCGTGGACAACATTTGCATGAAATTATCTTTAGAAATTAAATGGCAAAGACCAATTTATCGATTCCAATAACAAATTTTAATATGCGATGCAAATTTTGAGTGTTTTATTCAATTTTTAAAAAAACTACGTTTTAAAAATCACCCTATACGTACATATTGGAATAAGCCGTTTTTGTCAGGCCCGCATTGAATATATTTTGCTATTTTTCTTAATCTTTACCTGCAATAAAGAATGGGTTAATACTGTCAGAACAACATTTTACTGCCGCCTAATGGACATATTTCGCCCACATGTGCCATCTAAGGTTCACAGCGTAGAGGATACTGTTGCCAATCTATCAAGTGTTAGCATTTGGAGATCAGAATCGACATCAAAATATTTTTAAAAACGATAACAAAAATAATTTTTTGTCAAACACAATGAAAACTTTGAGAGTTTTTGTATGTTTCCCAGAATTCGCATGGGCAACTTTTCATAATAGTGTTGGAATACGATATTGCTTTTGCAAACAATTGTTGGTTTTGTTTTGGCTGTTTTCATAGTAAAAGTAGTACCAGAGAAAATGTATAAAAAGTAACGCTTAATGGTAAAAGTGTTAAAAAGATCTGGACCGGAAAATTAGAAAAGTGATAAAATTTCAAAAATTGCTTGTGAAAAAAACGCAATTATTTCCTTTATCTCCATTTGCGTTTCACTCAATTTTGTTTTAGTTTTCGTTTTGTCTGCCTCCATTTTTTGTCTAAAAAAACGTAATTGTTATAAGGTTTTGACGTAATATAACCGATGAAAAAAGTGATCAGCATACTTTTCGCTCAAACTATATTAAATGCATACAATTTGTGTACTTTCAGAATTCCATCCAGTAAATACAAAAATATTATTTGAACGTTATGCGAGTTGTGAAAGAGCAAATTCATTGAAGAAGCTAAGATTTCTGTAAGAAAAACTCATAGATTTTGCACAAAGATAACGCACCATCATCCAAAAAGTTAAACTGATGTAGCTCTGGCGCTCATTTTTCTCTTTCCAAAACTCAAATGCTCACTGTGAGACATCTGTTTTGAATCCATACAACACGTTAAAGAGAATACGCCGTGAGAATTAGGAAAGTCATTCAGTAAGGAAACAACTTTTTACATGTGCCAATAGTTATGATAGTGGTCCAAGTCCAAAAGTAAGACGCCTTCCGACAAAGGTTAAGAAAGTGAGAAAAAATACAAATTGAAAATGTAATAGGCAGACAACAGCAACAGGTGTCCCTGTCTCCAAATGTCTAGTTAATGCGTTTGTTTAAAAAAAGATACATATAAAATTTGTATAAAATCTGTCTGGGTGAAAACTAAAGATTTGAAGGAATGAACATTTTATAATAAATAGAAAGACTACAGATTTTTTAAAATATCCTCTTAATCCTATTGTACATCAGCGTAAGACCTAGAAGATATGAATAATTTCTAGATTACTCGCACAGTTGCCGTATATTCCTCCAATTTACCACGAACATTGTAAATCAATGATACTACAAATATGGGTTCAGGTAAATTTTGTATTTTTTTTTTTATAATAAAGCAGTTCATCTATTCCGGAAAGATACTTACGGAACTTTTTTGACAGTTTTTAATTAAATGCGGTCCAATGAAATACATTTACGATTTCGGTAAATTTAATAGCTGTCTGTGTGAATTTCTAAGCATCGACAAACATGCACCAAATTTGTATACCTTCTACCGGAGGGAAGCAGTTGTGTACGGTGGGGGTCCCAAAAACTAGCCGACGTAACAAAGAAGACACAACAAAGTTGTGAAAAATTCTCTTTATTTTCCAGCGTAGCTTCTATATCCTGTTTATAGTAAGAGCTGCCAAACTCCTTAAAATAGCTATCTGCTCCACCGCCGCAGACTCCATCTCTTCGTTGTTGGCCATTTTTCCAAGTTTGAAAATACAAAATAGTCCGAGGGATCTAAATCTGGTGCGTGATGAAGCAATTCGAACTTTTAATTATTTCATTAATTTTGGCCATCGCAATAGTGAATGTGTGAACTGGAGCATTGTCTTAATGAAATAACACTTCCTTTTTCGTCAAATGCGGCCTTTTTTCATAATTTCATCACATAAACGCTGCAATGAATTAGCATAAAATTCACCGTTGATGGTTTTTCCTTTCTGAAGATAATCAGCATCCCAGAAAATAGATGCCACAACCTTGCCTGCAGGTGGAACTGCCTCCGCCCTCTTTGGACTCGATTCTCCCATTCCAGTCCACTGCTATGACTGTTCCTTTGTCTCAGGTATGAAGTTGTGAACTCAGACCTCATCCATAGTTATAAATCGACGCAAAAATTCGACTTTATTGCGGTGGAACATCGTCAAACACTCTACTGAAACATCTTTACGAAGCTGCTTTTGCTCTATTGAGAGCAAGCGCAGCACTCGTCTTGCGCAAAGCTTTCTTGTCTTCAAATCTTCAGCCGATGATCTTTTAATGCCACTATGGTGATTTTTTAAACGTATTTGGCGTGGACATCTTAATTGGTGGAGCACTGCGGTATTCGTTTCGGCAGTTTGTACGGCCTCGTTTAAACTCTGCTAATCAATATTTTACAATCGTGCAGGAAGGAGCAGACTCCCCAGAGCAGAATCTAGGTCGTCTTTAATATTGGTTGGACTGCGATCTTTCAAATGGAAATATTGAATTACATTACTTAGATCGTTTACTTTTGATGGCTCAAATAAAAATACTAAACAACGTGGCGCCTTAAAATTTAGAAAATTTGTTTTATAATGTTACCTTTTTTCGCCAGGTCGGCTAGTTTTGGGACCGACCTCGTACGATGTCAAATTTCCTACCCTTAGTGATTTTGGTATTCATCATTTTTTTATTTAGCATAGTTGGAATAATCCGATTTAGGTCAAATATGAACCATTTAGTTAGAAGATAATTCCATTATGTCTCTTTCCCAGCAATCACTTTTCCTATTAGCAAAAAAACCGGGACAGTCGGCTTTCATAAACTTCTCTTAAAGTGATGAATTTTTCACCAGCAAATCATTCGCCATAGACAGGCACGGCCGGCAACCATTTAGCCTTGAAACTTAAAACATATGTTTCATAACGTTGCCACTCTTCATCAAAATAATTTTTTTTAAACTGCAGGCCCTATCTATACGCCAGGTCACTCATTCTGGCACACGCTATTGCGCCAATGCTAAATGACGTTTGGTGAAGTTGTATGGAATTCAGTTTGTGTCGATGAGATCTTTATATTGGAAACTAGCTTCGTAAGCTAGATTTGTTTGTCGAAATATTCTATTGGAAAATTTTTAAAAAGTCTACTTTAACACTTTGTACTTTTCGTTTACTCTTTGAAAGCGGGATATATCATTATAATTAGACATGATGTACATGTTTTATCAATGTCTTTGCCTTTGTGTAACTAACGAAGAAAGATATCGGGCTTTATTTCAGATACAAAAGCTGTGAAACAAAACTTTAAAAGCTGAACTCTTGGGAAAAAAGAGAAACACTATAAAAAAAAATTTTTGAAGAACTCTTAAAACTCGACATAAGCCAAATAAATACCTGTAAACAAATATTATATTTGCGAGATATTAATTTATGGGTACTGACGTTATCGTAGAATTCGGAAATTACTGATATTCAATTATGCAGAAATTAGACATTCCACGAATTATTTAACACGAATATATTACAATGACAAGTCGATGAGAATATCAAACTCTATTTAAAATAATATTAACGATTTTGGCGGACGCCAAAAAATCTTGTTTTGCGGCTTTAAATCCTAATTTCAATTCCGATAAAAATGTAAGAATTAATTTCGGATTTTTATGCATATTTGATGCAAATTCCACGAAGCAAATAATATTTTAATTAATTTGACACATAATTTGAGTTATTTCAAAGATAACTTAAGAAAAAATGATTGAAGTTATTCGATCTCAGACGCAAGTGTGTGCAGATAGAACATTTATAAAGTATTTTATGAGAGTTTCAATCGTAAGTTTGTTCAAATACTGAAAAATGTGGAAAATGAATTCGGTATCTGAAACACAAAATACACGTGTTTCCCTAACTTTACCCCGTGTAATTTATTAGCCTGTGATATTGAATTGAAATAATGATTTAATGGCGAGTCACTGAGCTGAACTTACACAAAATGTCCCATAATTCTACTAGTAATGTGAATGAATATACATACCCTGATCGAAAGGAGATTTATTTCTTTTTCTTTTTTTGGAACAAATACTAAATTTTAGTCGCAGAAATCCTCCGATTTTTGTATTAAATTTTCTCCTAAATTTATTGGAGTACATTTATGCTGTTACATTTTCTTTCGTCATACGCAAATCGAACTCATTGTCGAGTAGTTGAGTTGTAAATCTCTTTAAATAGTGAAATAATGTAAATAAGGGGATTCAGAATATATCTTTATCAAACATCGTCACAATTGATCTATAAACAATGATGTTTATACCGTGTCTATGCTTATATTTCACCAAATTTTAAGGTAAAATTAGGCGATTTTTGCAAGAAAACTTTTTAATTAATAATTTTCTTAAAAAAATATTGTAGTTTGTCAAGAAAATATTTAAAGCAATATAGTTCATCATAATAAAATTTATTATCAACGTGATATCGCGCATCAAAGTTCGAAGAAGTCCCAATTTTCATGAATTTAAATGCTGTATAACGAGAAGACACTCAATAAAGCAATGAAATTTTAAATACCCAAATCTAGTGTCAGATTTAAATAATAAATTACTTTTTATAAACGAAGACGACTTAAATGTTCTGTACAGGACATAAAAATCTTTTCCTGTTTAGTGCAAAAATGAAGGGAATTTCATCAAAACACAAACCTTTAAAATGGATTATTAAATCACCCTTTTATCACTATCATAAATACTGCCACATTAATAGATTGCTTTTCGGGAAAGTTGACATCATTGTACATTTTGCCTTAGTTTTTCTGCACATTCATTTTATTTATCGCAAACAGTCCTACCTACGTAGACACAGTCGCATTCTCCTGTATTTTTGTTTTCTATATTATAGTCTAAATTGAAGAAACGTTCACGTCAGACCAATGGCGATGGTCATCATTGTAGGCAAAATACAAAAAAATATGCGAGTATATTTTCCTTTGCTACAATCACATCTTCATCTTTTCGATTTTTGTTTCTGTGGGGAAAAGTGAGAGGCTCTTACTATACTAGCGAATATATACTTTTCTAAATATACATTTTGAGCAACAAGTGTACGACGACGACGACGACAACAACGAAATGCAACAACAATTCCTTGTTGAAAATGTGTAGGAACGGCATTCACCAAAGAAATTGGTGAAAATCGCAAGGGGTGGTTATAGCAAATATTGGGAATATATTTATAATTTATTGTGTCCAGCTGTTTTTCTGCTGACCTTGCTATAATTTGGTTCAATGAAATTGAGTCGCCGTGGAATGATTGTATATTTTATATATGTTGATGTTATTGATTTTGAGGTTATTAACTATCCGACACGTCGTATGCTTCAACGCCATTATTAAACAGTGACAAAAATATATTTTATGATCACATAATACTCCACTCCCTGCTTAAAATAGAACCTTTATTGAATTGTCAATAACACAACTGTCTGCTCAATTTTTCCGGATGCCAACCGATAATTAAGTATTATTAATATGTTATGAATTTCGTTCAAAATCATCATCATCATCAGCCCCCATTTTTCCTAGGTCTTAATTCTTCTAAACCAAATCTCATATACTTTTGTTTCTAATGGCTTATGAGATATGGTTGTTCATATTTTTGTGTAGTATGGGCGGATTTATGCTCTCTTTTCCAATCGTTTTTTAACGTAGCGTACGACAATTTTCTGATTGACAATAACATGCTTTTAAATTCTGATGGCGGTCGGTTTGTTAGCTATGCCGATTTTTCAGACAGAAGTGTTGTACCGCCCACTACTTCTATGATATATTGCTTTATATATTCCCTAAATAGTTCATTAGATAAGACCATTTACATCGTTAAGTTGTGTCGATAATGTCAGTTCCCATTCTTAATTTAACACACTCGCAGCTTATGATAATTTCGTAATTGATAGCTTAGTTTATATGACGATCGGTCAGTAACTTTGACTATTTTGATGGATTATTAAAAAGGTCGGTGCACCGTCCTTTTCTTGTTGACACGTGTTTCATTCTATAGTAGCAATAACAGGTGTATCAAATGTCATTTGTATTTCTCTCATGTAGTTCTTCAGATACAATCGTTCAAAATATTAATGCGTATGGTCAGTGCCACATCCTTTTACCTAATCCTTACATAATACAAATGACACACGACAATTTTGTGATTGCTACTATAATTTTTGTTAAATTTTTACGAGGACGAGACGAGTTCTCCGGGCTGCAAGAGCCAAACTCTTGTTGTGGCACCACCCACTATTTCAATAATAGTAGCATATGTATCAATTCACATTTTTGTACCTCCAATAGTTCATGAGATAGAGCTGTTCAAATTTTTAAGATATGTGGGCGATGCCACGAGTCTTTTCCCCATCTTAGCATAATATAACATATGACAATTTCATGAATAATAGTTACATACTGTTAAATTGTTGTGACGATCAGTTGGTTAATGACTTTGATCACCGCAAGAGAATTTTGTAAAAGCGGCCGTGCACTGCCTCCTTTTTTGAACATTTTTTTATGACAGTAGCTTACTAAGTAAATCTTTTCCGTACACCTGTAATAGTTCATTAGACGTAGTTGTACAACATTGTTATTTGGCAGGGCGATGTCATGCTTTTTCTTAACACCTAATATATTCTATTGTTCTTTATTGGCTATAAAAGTATACTGTGTTCATGACAATTGGCTTATTAGTTTAGACGCCCATTCGGGAACAAAGATAGAAACCTATAAAAATACATTGAATTTTTTTCCGTAAAACTAACCGACCTATCGTATAGATGGTGTCAACGGTTTGAAAAAAAAATAATATTTTGGTGAAAAGTGGCAACCTTATAAAACATATGCTTTACGTTTTCAAGAACCACGTTGTATAGTATTTCTATTTAAGCCATCAAAAGCTCTCAATAGAGCAAAAACAGCGTCGTAAAGATGTTTCAGAAGTGTTTGGCGTTGTTTCACCGCAATAAAGCCGAAGTTTTGCGTCGATTTATAACCACGGATAAGAGATGGGCCCACCATTTTACGAAGGAACGATCAAAGCAGTGAACTGGAATAGGAGAATCGTGTCCAAAGAAGACGAATCCGGTTCCATCAGCAGCCAAGGTCATTGCGTCTATTATTTGGGATGCGAAGGGGTTTATTTTTAATGATTGTCTTCAGAATGGAAAAACCATCAACAGCGAATATTATGCTAATTTATTGTAGCGGTCAAGTGATGAAATTATGGAAAAAGGACGCGTTTGGCGAAAAAGAAAGCGTTGTTTCATCCAGAAATGCCCCAGTTCACACATCCACTGTTGCGATGGTCAAAATTAATGAATTAAAGTTTGAATTGGTCCATCACGCACTTTATTCGAAAGATTTAGCTGCTTTCCATATTTAAACTTGAAAAAGGTCGCTCGGTGGTAAAAGATTTGTCAACAATGAGGATGTGTAGTCTGCGGTTGATGGCTATTTAAAGAAGTTTGACAATTTTTATAGAGACAGTTTTAAACAGGGTATACAGAATATTGGACGTCGCTGGAAAAAGTGTGTTGAGCTAAGAAAAAGATTATGTTAAAAAAATAAAGAACATTTTTCCCAACTTTTTTGTGTGTTCTTTGTTAGGTTGGTTAGTTTTCGGACCGAACTCGTAATTTTACGTAATGAAATTTACCACACATCATGCGTTTCGCAAAGATAATTCTTGAAACGCAGCGAATAGAATTGCGCTGGTTAATCTGATATCTCTCATATGAATAATCTATTTAAACCATATATTTTTAGGTTCATATCCCTTATTGCGTTGTACTAAATCCAATTAAATTTGGTAGACGTTTTCCAACTTTTTGGGTTTCCTCCGTAGTTTCTAATTAGTAAGATATAGTTTTTTATCCATTGCAGTTATTTCCAGTGATTGGCAAAGCTCGTGAAAAGCGCAAATGGAACAACATCCTTCTTGCATCTCCCACATGAATGATCGATTTAGCCTATATATTCATAGCCTGCACGAAGATGTAATTAGTTCCCAAATTAAAAATGGAGGGAAATGTCATAACCCTCACATATACACATATACACATACCTATATATATATGCACATATACCGATTTATCATAACTTAATTTTTCACCTGTAATCCCTAATACGCAGACTTTAGTAATTTAGGTGATTTGTCAACTGTATTACATTATAATACTTTGTTAAATATGATGAAATCAACTATCTGATATCTCCTACACAACTTACCTAATTTAAACCATATATTATTAGATTCAAATTTTTCATTCAATTGCACTAATTGCAAGCCTCATTTGTTGACGAAAACCTTTAGATTTATCAAGCCCCTTCTGACATTTGCACAAATGAAAAATGACAATGGTTGCAGGTATACGTAAGCCAGCCCACCTGACAGAAATTTCTTTACTGGCTGTTCTTTTCATACGATCTGATTTCAGAGATCCGAAAATTTCTTTGCCGCATCCCTAACGTTTTCATTGTCACTCATAAAAGCAAAATATATAAGATGACAAATTTGATGGCACCACACGCGCTCATCATACAAATAAACATCTTGTGTATGAAGAAATGTTCTCGCCGACTTCTATTGAGTGAACTCGCCTGCTCTCAGCAGAGCAAAATGCACTCAAAAATTGTGCTTTTTGAAATAATTTCTATGTGAAAATTATTTCGACATTTCGGTGCTTGAAAAAAATCAAAAAATTTTCGCGGTCACAAGGTAAATTTGTGGCATCTCCTTGTTGTGTTACGAATTGGTTTTGGACCGGGAGAGATCGACTCGTATACTCGTACTCGTACATTATCTATTGTGAAGAAATTTAAAAAAATTTTAAAAATAAGAATTATTATTCATGCTTAAAAAATACATATATTGAAAAGAAAAATATCAAAGAAAATTAGAATTTCTTAAAAAAAGAATACGTTGAAAAAATGAGAAGTTTTTGATTTATTAAAAAATAGTGTTTTGGCAACAGCAGTCGTTGAAAGGGACACCAAAGGATTAACCCAGACAACGATTGTTGAGCTGAATTAAATTAAATTAAATTAATTAAAGCCGCTAAACGAACAGAGAACTCAACGAAAAACTAACGAAGTGAAAATAACAAATAAACTAACTGATATTGAAAATTTAAAATAAAAACTAAAATTAATAAAAAAAAAAAAAAAATAATAATACTTTCACGCGAATTGTCGGAGATAACAATTTTATGATTTTTTTCCATAACGTTTAGTGATTTCCCTAAATTAATATTTAATTTTTTCTTTATTTTTCCATGACCAGAATACGAGAGTGAAATAGATTTTTTTTTTGATAATTTAAAGGAAACATAAATTACTATAATTTATGAGGTGATTTAAAGTACTAACATTTTATTCAACTACAACTGATTCCTGAGATACTGGAGTTTTATTGTGAATTGTTATGGGGCGGATCACATTTTGGTTCCTATTGGGACTAACGTTGTTTGCCGTCTCTTCTCAGGGTATGTGAAAAAAAATAATTGTTAAATAAAAACAATATTTTAAGTTAATTGCAAAAAAAAAAAAGAAAATTAATTTATTACTGTATAACGAATTAAAAGGCACAATTTGCAAAAGGAAGATTCTCCAAATCAATAATTAGTGTATCCATATTTATTGCTGCCAACAAAAATCTATTTTGTGATATTCATAAAATAAATGACATATTTTTCGTTGAAGTTGTTATGCAACCAAGTTTAAAAATATCCCATGCGAACGAACATATTTTTTTTTTTTGCTATCTGTGACCGCGACAGCATCTACCAAGCAACAGCCAGTCAAAAGCTGTCAAAACCCTTACGCGCCGCCGATTATTTCATACGGTTGGTTCCCCAGATTCTACTGGGTGTCAAATCCATCGGTTGTATATTTAAACCAAGCAAATCATTATTATTCTACTTATGAAAGAGCCAAAAAATTATTATGCAATTTGCTCGTTTCGTAGCGTTCATGTGTATGCGGACGTTGAAAAACCAGAACAGACTCAAGTGAAAATTTATTTTCGTATAATATTGAAAATATGTATTTAAATATCTTGTCTATTTTTCACTCATGTGTTTGCTGCGAATGCTGTCAAAAGAGTCTTGTGAAAGTTTAGACAAATAGAACAAAACCCTCCTTCCCCCTCCTCACCCAAAAAAAAAAAACCACAAGAAAATTTATTTATTTTTTTCGTCTCAAATCGCCCATTTCGATGAGTAAAACGATGAAGTAGAGGAAAAAAAAATATAATAGCCATTGTGTGTACGTTGCGAAAATCTCGACGAAAAACATCGAAAATTAATCCTAAAAAGTGTTTTGGGGGTATGAATGTGTATTCAGGATTCTTTAGATGTTTGGAAGCAATATTAAATATTTCGAATTAGTGTTCAAATGCACTAAAGTTCAAATTCGCTAGCCAAAAATAACGTGGTAACTTGCTTAGTAAGAACATGTTGCCGGTAGTTTTTAATTAACTCCAAACTTCTTACAGCAGATGTGCCACTACTTACTAAGCATTAGAGAAAGAAAAGCAGAATATTAATTGGCGTGCATTACTAATAGGATTATTGCTAATATGAAATATGCATATTTTTAAGTACATATTCTATATTATCCGAAACCCAAAAACCACCAAATGTATTTTTTTTTTAACAATTTCCGCTTATTTCTAAATTATATTTACAAGTAAGCGACCTTTTCTCTCTGCTTGACTGGCTTTAACAGTACGTTAAGAATTCCATGGTTTTGGACAAATCTTAATTTTGAACTCATGAAAATATAATACAATCGATCAGCTCTCTGGTGTGAAATTTAAATCCGTAAACTAGAAATAATTTTTCTAATATAACTCTAGCTCTCGACATATCATGTTGGAAAGTTTGAAAAAGTTCCCAATTTACTCATTTTAAAAGGCTATATTTTCCGGTAATATTTTTGGAATGACAGCTAATGCAGTTTTCGGTAAATAATGGATTGACATTTTTAGATTTCAACTATATTTGAGTTTTGTTGTTAGTAACTCTAATTCCAGTACTGAAATATGATTGAAAGGGTAAACAAATAGTGTGTATTCGCACTAATATACGACCCTATGCGGTGTAGAAAGTTTAACTTTTATATTGGATAAGAGAGAGTGCAAAAGCTGAACATGACATTTTCAATTTTCACAAATTAACCAAGAAATTAAAAAAAAAAAAAAACAAAAAGTGGAAAAGTCCAAAGGGTCCATCATATATTTAAGTAAAAAAAATTGAAACAATTGAAATGTAAACAAATATTTAATACTGTACTTTTGTCCATATTTCGATCATACACGCGTAGAGGAAACGCCACAATTTTGGCCAGACCTTAAAGCTATGTAAAGCTTCACAATGTTTTGTAAAATGGGATTTAAAAAAAATTGAAATCTATTCATACAAATTTCTGTTCATACAAATTTGTTCAATGTTTGAAACTGTTTTCGCCATAAAAATTAGATTTTTCAATAAATATTTATGTCTTCAAAGTTTATTCTCGAAATTAGAGTAGCTCAAGTTTTAAATTTGTATTATTATTTTGGTTCATATTTCTGTAAATATGACAGATATTGAATCATACATTAATATTGAAGAAGATTTTTCTCTATGCATAATCCTAAATCCTAAACCTCCGGGTTGTTGCAATAACTTTAAAGTATACAGAATTGGGAACCGAATCTAGCTAGTTTTTACAGGTGTTGTTTTTCTAGGAAATTGTATTAATCGGCTAATAAAAGTTTGGCTTAAGACCTATATTTTTCGTTTACCATCAACTGAAGATAGGTAAAGAGATTTTTAAAACGTTTAGTTCAATTTAACCGCTAAACGTTCTAGTTTTCATATCATGTATAATTTAGTATTGCACAAGAGAGAGGTTTACAAGCGGCTGCCATCGCGGATCATGTTTTCCGCAGCTTGTATTTACTAATTTGAATTTGAAAGACATTAAATAATACGCTGTTCTCAGAACAATTAAAATTAAAATCGCCAATTTTCATTTACTTTTTCCGGTTTGATTTGTGCTCTTCGTTGATGACATTTTCGTACTGGTAGGCAAAACTTCTCAATTGTTTTGTGAAGGTTGCAATGATGTTCGAGGAAGTACAAACAGTTAAAGAGTGCTGAAGAAGGTATTTTGGCGAATACAAAAAGCTGCCCCTTCAACCAGCTGTATCAATATAATCAATTTCGCAAGTTTTTGAAATATATTACATTTGCAATAATAAATAATTTCTAATAGAAAAACCATTTTGGACGGAATTAAGAACCAAAATCATCAAGTTTAATGTTGGAATTTTATTCTGTTACCGAAATCATTTCCTTTATTGCATCGCTCTGTGTAATATGATGGACAAACTTGCCGTTTTGGGTCCATTTAAACATTTTGGATATTAGTAGTACGGAAATCGTTGACATGGAAACTGCGTAACACGTAAATTAATTTATATGTTGGCTTTTGTTTAAGTATTTCTTTACTAGTTGAAGTAGTATCACAGAAAATGTACAAAAAATTGCTCTAATTGAAAAATTTTTATAAAATACTGGAACGAAAAACTTGCAGAAATATAAAAATTCATTTGCATCTTCATTTCTACATATATTTACATCTCACTCCTTTTCGTTTTCTAGTTTAGTTTGTTCATTTTCTTCGTCCATTTTAAAGCAAATTCTTTATTAAATATACGTTTACATTTTTGGCCCGAAATTTGACCGAAAAATAACATATATTCTTAGAGGGTTATCTCGAAATTGGTCAAGTACGAAATAATTTGCCCACCTCCAGAAAGCTAAGTATTTTTCAAATTTTCTTTTTTTTTTTAAATTGTATCTTTTATTGATTAATTAGACGTGTATAGATAAGGAAAGAACCATATCAATTAATATTGGAACCGCATCCGATTATTGAAAGATGCTAAAAAGTCAGTTCTTCGTCCAGGACACTGGTTTACAAGCGTTTCAAATGGGATAAAATGATTGATAAATTGAAATTGATAAATTGAATTGATAAATTGATAAATGCATCTTTCGAAGAATTCTCCTTCTGTCAATTTTTTTTGACCATGTTCGTCAACAATGAAAGCAATATACGGTGGTACCTGTTAAGCGCGGACATGAGCAACTCTACTTTATATATTTCTGCAAGAAACCGCTGTAACTGAGGGCATGGTTATTGAATACTAGAAAATAACAATTTCCATTACAAAAAACAAGACAAACCGATCTACTACATATGGAAAGAATCCATTATTGACATGCTCTTCAATCCAACAGTGAGTCGACACGTCGTCTACGACACTGTGGACTTAAATCTTTGCTGGTGGTTGTACTAGGTGTGTTGAAAAAATAAGGCGAATTTTCAAATTTCGTGGGCTACGTACATTCAACCCGGTTATTACTTTTTTTTATGTCGGCACACTCACCTCGAAGATATGTTGACGGTTTTATCCATATAGCATGTTTAGTTTGTTTGTAAGACAAGTGTTTTGCATGTTCGGCGATTCGGTTTTTATCTCCTAAATCGTCGCAAAACGCCATCCTTTCATGGGTCTCT
Organism: Philornis downsi; assembly: GCA_019455685.1. Classification (NCBI taxonomy): domain Eukaryota; kingdom Metazoa; phylum Arthropoda; class Insecta; order Diptera; family Muscidae; genus Philornis; species Philornis downsi. The sequence continues at coordinate 151,860 of JAHXMU010026596.1, forward strand.
TCAATCTTGGGATCAGAAAAAATCCGCAGGGGGCCAAATTTGGTGAATACGGTGGCTGAGGCATGATAACGGTGTTGTTTTGGTCAAATAATTTCTCACAAGCAAAGATGAGTGAGCAGATGCATTATAACGATGCAAAAGCCATGAATTTTTTTCTACAATTCCGGGCGTTTTTTCGTATTGCTTCACGTAAACGGCGCATAACTTTAAGGTAATACTCCTTGTTTGCCGTACGACCTTGTGGTAAGAACTCCTAATGCACTACGCCATGGTAATCGAAGAAAACAGTGAGCGAACCTGACATTTGATCGAACTTGGCGTGCGTTTTTTGGTCGTGGCTCTCCTGGACTTTTCCATTGGGACGATTGGGCTTTGGTTTCGATGTCCTAACCATAAACCCATGATTCTCCACCAGTTATGGATCATCGTCGACGTCATTCAACCATTTCTGAGCGATGCTCATGCGACGTTGTTTTTGGTCAAAATTCAGCAATTTTGGAACGATCTTCGCTGCCAAAGATATCTGAAAAATTTGCATGACATGAACCAACGGATATGCCGACATCCTTAGCAACTCCTCTAATTGTGATTCGACGATTCTCCATAACAACTTTCTTCATTTTCCCAACATTTTCATTGGT
>JAHXMU010026596.1:155000-176563 GCA_019455685.1 Philornis downsi
AAAGAAGAAGAAAATATTAAAAGAGCAATATGAAAAAAATTCTCACAAATTAGATAATCTTAAAAAATAGCATGTCTTTTTAATAAAAAATAAATATTAATTTCTAAAGTGGAACAAAATTGTCACACATTTACAACCTCTGACGTTTATAATAAGTGTTGTTGGTCGTAAATTTATACTAATGAAATATATTTTTTGACAATGCTAATTACTTTTTTCTCAATATAAATCTATAAGAATTTGTTTGTGTGTAAATACAGTGCTAAATAATTTTTAAATACATTTTTTGGTTTTTCCTTCAATTTTAATTAAATAAAAAAATGTTTCAAGATCTTAAGGGCCGCCTGTTTGTGCCTCTTTAATACTTGGTTATGCGTATACATTGTTATATATATATATACATACATACATATATACATATATATATATATATGTATATATATAAGTATTATATACATAAGTATTATCAGACTAATGCTCGTAGATATTTTGAAACTTATTATATCATTTTATATATTCATTAAATTAAATTTAAATTACAAAAATTTAATTTTTCGTGCGTATAGAGTTACAAAATACATAACTATATTATACAAGGAATTAATAGCACGACTTGGTGGTAATATAATGTGTAGGTTAATTATTTTAAATAGAACAAATTACGAGTACATATAAGGTGTTTGTAGCACTTTCAAGAAATATCATATGGATATTTATTGCCCCTTTTGGCTGTTTTTTAGTTACATACTATGCAGTCCCAAAACCAGCTGGCCTAACGTATAGATGGTGCCAGTAGATTGAAAACAATTACATTGGGGAAAAGTGGCAACCTTTTAAAACATATGTTAACATGAAAAAATTGGTCACCTTTATGTGATTAAATATTTCCATTTTAAAGCTCGCAGTACAACGAATATTAAAGACGAGCTAGATTCTACTCCTGGAGGAGTTTACTACTACTACGTTTACTGCTGTAAAATGTCGGATAGCAGAATTTAAACGGGGCCATACTAGCTGTCAAGACGAAGACCGTAGTCGACCATTTGAGGTGTCCTCGCCAGATACGGTTAAGAAAATTCACAAAAGGATATTGGATTATCGTCGGCTAAAGGCGTGTGAGCCAGCTGAAACGATAGGCATTTCTAAAGAATCATGCCGAAAGAAGGCGAAGGCGGTTCCATTTGCAGGCAAGGTCATGGCGTCTGCTTCTTACGATTCTTTTTATTGATTATCTTTGGAAATGAAAATCCAACAAAGCCGAATATTATGCCAATTTTTGCAGCGTTTAGGTGGTGAAATTATGGAAAAAAGGCACAACGAAAGTGTTGTTTCGTAAAGGCAATACACCAGCTAACATATCCACTTTGCGATGGCCAAAATTAAGTAAATTGCTTCGTCACGCACAACATTCGCTAAATTTAGCTTCCTCGGAATATGTTTTATTTTCAAACTTGAAAAAAGATTTGCCAACATTAAAGAGGTGGAGCCTGCGGTTGATAGCAGTTCTATTGAATATGGCTGGAATGAGTATATCGAGCTAAAAGGAAATTATGTTGAAAAATAAAGAACATTTTTTCCAACTCCTTTTGTCTTCTTTGTTAGGTCAGCTAATTTTGTAACGGACCTTGTAGATATTGTAAATATCCTTGCAGCAGCTATTAGTTTTTATAACTATTTTGCAGGTCAGTGTATACCATGCAAAACTATTGAATATTACAATCGAATATTACAAGTTGTTGAAATTTTTTCGTTTATTATCACTTTCCTTTATGTGATCTACAAACCAGGTAGGTCTTTAATGAAAAGAAAAGTTTTCTTTACAGAAATCTGTATCAATAATTTGTAGTGTATCAAGGTTACATTGTCCAGTAAATACTAAATACTTCTTTATAAATATGATCTCTAATATTTTAAAGTCATAAATCAAAATATTTTATTTTACGAAGTCATGAACAATTGATTTGATAATTCTTTAACAATCAATCAATATTATGTGTGATTCCTAAACAAGTTTTTATATGAAGCAAATATATTTACTGGTGTTTGCTTAGTACAGTAATTGTTAAATAATTTAATTATTTTTTCTTTTATAAAAATATACTTAAAACGATCATTTAGAGTCTAACCATTATTTAACTTCACAACGTCGAATCATGAAGGCTAAGAATCAACCAACGATATGTATTAGGTATGACAGTTAAGGAGCGATATTTGTTCTTTAATTCCCCATTCCTATAAGCTCTCATAAATTTCCTATGTGGTGGAGAGCAGGAAAGCATTATCAAGTTGGAATACACCGTTGGAGGCTATTTTGTCACGAAAACGCATATGTCGTTCCAATATTCTACAATATTTTGCGGAATTCACAATTCGGCCAATTTTATTGATAGGAGTAACAACATTATGGAAAATTGATCCTATTCACAAAAGATGAGTGGTGTGTATTTAGTTTTTCATATACATATACATGGTTTATCTTACTCTGCACTAGTATTGATACATTACTTTCGACTATAGTCAACAGATACCTAGGATCACTTTAGCAATTTCTGTCATTTATCCTCATCCTACGACATGTCTGCATCCTTATCAAAAAATAATAGCCCAATTTGTATGTGGGACGCTCTAAGGAACATTTCAATTCAATCCATTTTCATTCTCAGAACTAAATGTCTGATGCTTGTTGAGTAATATAAATTACGCAGAGAAAAAAATTAAATTTCGGAAAATCTGTCAATTTCTTTGAGAGGTATCAGGAGGGGTGTGACAATGCATTCCGTTTTCATTTTCAGGCCTAACTTTGTCAAATGCTCAGCATAACTAAATTAACTACTGCAACTGTATAAAGAAGGTAAGAATTTAAGAATATATGGGATTAATCGGTTTAAGGAGAGTTGTTGATTTAGATGATTTAGCATTATCCATTTTTCGGTTCCAAAAGTAAAGTTAAGTAAAACACACATAAAGCTATGATTTCAATGAAACTTTTATTTCATCACAATACTTGGACCTTGCCATTGTATACGAAATACAATGTCATTTAAATGGCTGTCTCTCAATTAGTTGCAGCAGCGACTCTTTTGAGATATGGTTCGACCACTTTTCAAACATTTTGGGCGCTATCTCGAAGATGACAAATGTTGGTTTTCAAATGCTCCAAAGTTTGCGGATTATCAGCGTAAACACGGTCTTTGATGTAGGTTCACAAAAAAGTCTAACGGCGTCAAATCGCATGATCTTTGTGGCCAACTAACGTCGCCAAAACGTGAAATTACGCTTTTTGGAAACTTCTCATACAATAAGGCCAAAATCGGCCGTGTTTTGTGGCTCGTGGTACCGTTTTGTTACAACCGCACAGTTCATAACCTTCAATTGCAGGCCAAGAAAGTCTGTTATCTTACGGTCATATCGCTCTGAATTAAAATTCGAATTATACGCTACACTTTTGCTAACAGAAGTAATATTTTCGGCAGTGCGTACATTGCGATGATGCACAGCCCTGACCACATCTGTAACGTTTCCAGTTTCTTAAAATTTCTTTATAATCTTGCCAGTTTCTTGCACAGTAGAACGACCATAACAACCCCGTAATGCATAAAAAGTGCCCACGTTTGAATCACCACTTTTGTAGCAGGTTTTAACCGCTTTTAACGCGTTCTTCGGTTATTAGACTATCTATATTCGTAAATCAGGTTGGCAGCACTGGTTGGTAAAGGCCTTCAAACGTCATCTGTCAAAGTGAAAAGTGCACAGTGTACTCTGCCATTTTATCATGGAAAGACTAACAAACGGGCAACGACTGCAAATCGTTGAAATGTATTATCAAAATTCATGCTCTGTGACAAATGTGCATCGTTTGATACGACCATTTTATGGTCGTCATAATCGACCTGCTGAATCAACAATTCTAAATTTCGCACCAAATTTATTTTGTTTAACATAAAACAATCGACTTGCATGCGTAGAGTGCGTACCGAAGAAAATATTGCAATCGTAACAACCAGTGTTAATGACGATCGTGAAATGTCAATTGGTCGCCGATCTCAGCGATTGGACATGTGTTACTCAACCACAAGGAATTTTTTTTTTATTTTGCCCCAATTGGCTGAGTTGAACTTGGTTGACATGTGGTTTCATCAGGATGATGCAACATGCCACACTGCTCGTAAAACAATGAATATGTTGAGGGATGAATTTGGTGAGCAGCTTATCTCTCGATTTGGCCCTGTGAGTTGGCCCCCAAGATCTTGCGATTTAACGCGTTATGCGTGGAATACAGGCCGAAATGCTCGAAAAAGTGACGAAAAATTGGAACTTCCGAATAGACATTTTGAGACGGAGCCGCGGGCAATATTTATCTTTAAAAATTAACTGGCAAAGACCAATTTAGCGATTCCAATAAAAAATACTCGGCTACGGTCTAGCGAAATATCAGTTGTAAAAAGTTTCATAAAGATTTGCGAGCGCTGTCGTGTCTAAAAGGCAAGCGGTCAAAATGTGCTTTTATCATTCTTTCAGGTGAAGGTATAAGAATTAATCTCTTTGAGTGGCTACCAGAAGCGAACAAATTACCGTTTGATGAAGTCAAGACGCTTTTTTAATTTTCTTCAATTGTTCTTTCAAATGACCAACGACGTTCATTGCACTGTTTCTTAGGTCGATTTAGACAACTTTAGTCCTTTTACGGTTACTTCAAAAAGAAGAGCATTTTTAAGGAGTGACAAGGTAGCAACATATGCCGATTCCTTATTTGCCATATAAGCGTTGCCAGATTGTTTCCAATAACGTAACTTAAATATTATTTCAAAACAATAATAGTAATGCTGCTTAAAAAATAAAACGATTGAATTTCTAAAATATTTTGCATTCGATGGGAAGTGTCTTCTAATTGAATGTATTACATTAATCAGCTAGATATGGATCGCTAAACTGTTGCATTCAATTCACTTTTAAAAATTTAAGTTTCACTACAAAATATTGTTATGACTGAAGGACAGAGAATCACTACATAAGTAGTGCTGAATGGTTGTCGGATTCCAAGTACTTACCTACTATGACAACGCAATATTGGATTATTTGGTGTTACAGTCACAGAAATCTCAGTCAGTAAACTGACCTACATACACCTTCACCTAACTTTTTATTTCCGGAACTGAAAGCCATTTGTGTGGCGACAGGCGTCTAACAAATTGTTAGATTCTTCACGAAAACTGTTCTAATTTTATTGCACACTGAAAGAATCAAAATTATAACTCACTGATGTTGTTCACTTGGAAATTATTATTATTATTTATTTTGGTTGAATAAGACAATTTGTATTTGTAAGTGGTGTGGCTATGAAGTCCATTATCAGTTGAATGAACTATATGAATGAAGGTTTATATTGGTCAAATTAAGCAAATTGTATAAGAGGTAAGGGAGGGAGCATGGTTATCCTGTCGTTTTTTTTTTAAATTTTTCTAATAATTGTAACGCACTACAATTCATAAAAATATATGTTGCTGCAGCAAGAGGGGAAAAACACACGCTAGAAAGCACTAGGAAGGGCGTGGCAACGCCATCCATTTTTAATCTCAGAATTGAATTTATAAAGCACATGATGTTTGCCAAATTTTGACTAAAACCAGTACAACACTTTGGGGGCTGCGAAATTAAGAATACATGAGTTAAATAGGCCTTTCGTATGGGAGGTACCAGAAGGCATGTGGTTTACTTCTTGGTATTTCTTATATTTTACCAAGCTTCACAGATCCATACAATTAACAAAAATCTGGTTTACTACAGCCAACTAACTACAGCCAACAAAGGAAAATTCGAAATTCGAAAATTCGGAAAATCGGTCGATTTTTATGATAGATTCCAGAAGGCTAAGAACTATGAACAAATAAATCTACAAACTAGAAGCTGTGGAGAAAAAAATGTAATTACGAAAATTCGATCATTTTCTGTGGGAGATACCAGGAGTGGTGAGTCCCCGACTACAATCAACCTGCTTGTCACCCAGATAGGTAGACTTTGCACAATCGGTTTAGATAGTTATTTGGCCAAAATATACATGATACTTTCTACGCCTCTTTACGGGTTTTACATTTTTGCTGTATCTCATAATATATGTCGTAATTCCTTTGGGTGTAGGTATAAAACCATTAATTTTTATTTAATAACAAAATGTAATCCTACACTCCGAGTAATCGAGTAAATGCTCCTTAAACTAAAGTTCGAAATCGTCATTAAACTGTATGTCCCGATAAGTAAGTCTAAGTTCACTGTATGTGAGTAGCTCTCCTATATCTCATTTATGGGATGCAACGGAATTTTGTTTTACGTATTGGACGTATTCCTGCTAATAATCAAAATCCCATTACCAAATTACAGCGCGAATCTTTTACCTAAATTTGTTTATCGAAATTCTGGGCCCATATCATACAACTATCAGACATTTATCAAATATTGATGATAATAATATAGTTTTGGTTGTCTTAAACTATCATAACGTCCACATTTATAGCCGACTCAGGAGATGAAATAGTTTGTTGAAATATATTATTTTTCTTTTGTTCGAACTTGACATTAATTTAGTTAATTAGTAAGTTTTAAATTTATTTTTATACCAAGTTAAAGTAGATTGTTATACAGACAGAACACATTCACATATGCATTAGTTGTATGTATTCGAATCGTTTCAATGCAAATAAATGTTTGGACATTTTGTTTACCACATTTTCGTTTATCTATAAAAATGTTTTGTTGGCCAAACGCCCATTGCTTCCTACACATTTTTTTCAATGTTATTCGGCATAATTCGTATATATTTTCATTTTATTCTTTTTTTAAATTTTTAGATATTTAATATGTTTATTGTTGTTATTTTGTTTTCTTTTTTTGTTTTTATTAGTAAAATATTATTTGAAATACTGTAATCTCAAATGTAACACACAGAAAAGTTAATGTTAATTTTGTAAGCATTTTCATTTAATGTGTTAAGGCATGTGAATATTAATTTATTTCAAAATTGCATCTTTAGAAAATTGTAAGAAATTATTTTCATTAATAATCGGGACTGCAAAAAAGTTCGCTGTCATGGATCTAACAATTGCCTCTAAGAAACAGGACGAACTAAACTGGCAACCAAATAAATAATATAAAAATTGTGTTTGGATTTATAGAAATTAGTTTTCCCCATGAATGTTGTTCTGCACGACATTTACAGTGTCATCAAGATTTCATTGTAAAAAGCAAAAAATTTGCCTAACACAGAAAATTTGAAATACAAGCTTTCTGATAGAAAATGAAATACATTTATTGCAATATTTTACTTTGGTGAAAAGTACTACTTTTATCCTTTCACCAGGTGCAATGAAGAAGAAAGTGTCTTAAGTGCTAAGTATCTTTTGACCAAATGTGTTTCAAGATTTTTTAAGTCGATTGAGCGATGCATCTCTGTTAGCCTATTATTTTGCCAAATCGCGGCCGGTGATTGAAAATGGTCTGTATTAGAAATTCAGCAACTAACCATAACCATCCTGGTACCTCCCATGCAAAAAGCTCTTTTAACCAATATATTCTTACATATCTCCTACATAGTTGCACTAAATTTAGTCAAACTTGGGGCACACTGAGCGTTTTCCAATACAAGATCTCACAATGAAAATAGACAGCATTGCCACACGGCTGCTGTTACCTCCCTCATAATTGGACGATTTTTCGAAATTCAACCCTTCCTCCGTAGTTTCTATATGTAGATAGTAAGCTGTAGTAGTCCATTACATTGTTTGATAATCCTCTTTAAAACTGCCGAAAAATCGATTAAGTAATCACGCCCCTTCTGCTAGCTTCCATACAAATAGTCCATTTAACCCATATATTCTTATCACCATATCTTTGAATAAGTTGTACTAAATTCTGACAAATTAGGCACGAACATACATATAAAATGCGTTTGGTAAACTAAGTTCTAAGAATAAAAATACGAGATATTGCCATGCCTATTCAGGTACCTTTCATACGTATTTCTCCAAATTAAAGTTTCAGCTGAATCCTTAGTTCATAACCTGAAGTTAATTAAATTCTTATTAATTGTGTTACGTTACACCAATGAATCCAATATTGTGTTAGTAAGAGGTAAGTAAAGGGTGATTTTTTAATCGTTGTTCCTTTCAAAATCGAATAAAACACTCACATTTGCATGATATATTTAAATTTTTTATTGGAATCGATAAATTGGTCTTCGCCATTCAGTTTTTAAAGATAATTTCATGTAAAGGTTGTCCGTGGCTCCGTCTCAAAATGTCTATTCGGAAGGTCAAATTTTCCGTCACTTTTTCGAGCATTTCGGCCTGTATTCTACGTATAATGCTGTTATGTTACCCTGTAAGGCTTCAATAGCGTTCGGCTTGTTCACAGAGACTAAGGACTTGACATAACCCCTTAAGAAATAATCAAGAGGCGTTAAGTTGGAAGATCTTGGGGGCCAACTCACAGGGCCAAATCGAGAGATAAGTTGCTCACCAAATTCATTCCTCAACATATCCATGGTTTCCCGAGCAGTGTGGGATGTGGCGCCGTCCTGATGAAACCACATGTCAAGCAAGTTCAACTCAGCCATTGGGGCAAAAAAAAAATCCATGTGTTGCCCAATTACTGAGAATGGCGACCAATTGACATTTCACGGTCGTCATTCACACTGATCGCTACGGCTGCAATATTTTCTTCGGTACGCACTCTACGCATGCGAGTCGATGGTTTTATGTCCAACAAAGTAAATTTGGTGCAAAATTTGGAGTAACAGCACGAATTGTTGATTCAGCAGGTCGATTATAACGACCATAAAATGGTCGTATCAAACGATGCACATTTGTCACTGAGCACGAAATTTGATAATAAATTTCAACGATTTGCAATTGTTGCTCGTTTGTTAGTCTTTCTGTGATGAAATGGCAGAGTATACACGTTTCACTTTGACAGATGGCGTTTGGACGCCATTACCAACCAGTGCTGCCAACCTGAAGAATTTAAATCTTAATAAATCACCCTATATTACGTTACACCAATGAATCCAATATTGTGTTGGTAAGAGTTACGTATTTGCAATTTGATAACCGCTCAGTAATCCACTTCTCGGTGGCAAATCAATAGTAGATGTGTGGATTGGTGCATTTCTGAATGAAACAACAATTTCCTTATTGCCAAATGTGGCCTTTTTCCACAATTTTATTTTCTTAGCGCTGCAATAAATTAGCTTAATATTCGTTGTTGATACATGTCTAGCCGATTAACGTAGCACATTTAATTATTATACAATAAATTTAGAGAAACAGTATATCTGCATATTCAGTGTCAATATTTTATTTATTTAACTAAATACCTAAATAAATATTGGTAAGTTAATACCTTAACATTTATGTGCTACTCTTAACTTTCCAAGAAAAGACATTTTCCAGCGAAAGGAAAACATTTGAAAATACAAATCATTCAAATGATGGTTTTTTCAAAAGTAACCTTTTTTATCACTATTTTGAACTAATGTGAAAGTTACGTTATTGGAACTAATCCTGAAGTGCTTGCTACCTTATCACTAGTGAAAATGTTTTTCTTTTTAAAGAATTTCCAATTTTTTTGCTGGGTAATTGTGCTGAAAGTATTGTGATGTTTGGCATGCAATGTTTTTGCTGGATGTATTAAAATCTCAATGGTTCAGTAGTATCACATGTGTAAAAAAATGCATAAATTTGAAAAAATTAAAAATACATCTATATATAATAAGAAAAGGCGTCTGAACTCAACGCAAAAGTGCCATTGGAATTTGTAATATTTTGTCCATTTTTCTAAGTGTTTTCTTCTTTATTGTGCAGTTTTACTTTTTAGACATTAAAATGTTTACCCATTCGATATATTTATAACTTATTCATATTATTCACATAATTGTAAATATTTTCTAAATATTTTTTGCAATTTTTTTTTGTCTTTGCAAATATCGGTTAAAAAACATGATACATTTACTGATACTTTTTCAAAATTCATATTTATTAATTAATTTTTTTTATCATACACAAGAAATATTTTGCCTACATTTATTTCTTGAAGATTCTTTCATACAAATGCTGTCCGTTACAAAGTTTAATATGGTTTATTCCGGAAATACAATTTTCGATGACGCATTCACACATATCGAGCGTCCTGAATAATATTGGCTTCAGAATTGCGCTTTATGGAGCCCTAAAGAAAAGTTTAAACCATCTGGGTATCAAGTAGTTCCACCTTATTTTCATCAAATGTCGTCGAAATTATGGATTCCAATGTTAAACGATAGTGAACATAAATATTATGATATTTAGACCGTCCGCCGGTTTGATCTATCATAAAATCTGTGCTGTAAAAAGTAATTCTAATGAAAGGCTTTATATTTGAATTTTTTTTTAAATTTGACATATGTATATACGAGTATATCCTACACATACATTTTAACCAAACATGTTCTAAATTTTCCTCAATCTTTCAATCGCACTCAGTAATTGAATTTTATTACAATCTTTTATTTCGTTTAGAAATATGCAGACCTTGAAAGTCCCAAAAAATAATTTTGCATAATTTTTCATTCATTTCATATCTTCTATTTCACATCGAAGTGTTCTGATCTATGAAAGTCGTAAATGTGGCAAAACATAAATAGAACGAAAAAAAAAAATTTCTTGATTATTGTTGTTTTCTGTATATTTTTCCTCTTTTAAAATTTTCCTAAAATTGAATGTTTTGACCTGAATTCTCGTAACATCATATAACTTTCATAATAATGTTGAGGGTTGTTGTTAAGGGGTTCGTTTTCATTTTGGCAACGCTACTTGTAGCGATAGATTGGCAGCGGAAATTTATGTTCGAAAAACAAAACAAAAAAATGGGAACCACTTTGGATACATGAAAATCTTTGAAAGCTTGCAGGAAAAATATAAAAAATAATAGAGAGGAAAAATAATGAATATGCTGGAACTAATAAGTAATACAAGTTGCACAGGGCTCATAAGTTAGCCCAAATTGAAGTTTTTACACTCGCCAGCAGCGACAGCGGTCCATAGGACTTATTAGCAGATAATTGGGCAGGTCAAAAATAATTCCTTCCCGTACTTAAAATATCACCTTATCTTAAGCTATATTCTTTTCACGAGTTTTTTTTTGTATTGATTTCCAATACCGCAAACGGAACAACTTTAAATTTTTACGTCACATAATATGTTAACAAAATATATGATATACGAGATGTATTCAAAAAATAAGGTGAATTTTCAAATTTCGCGAGTATTTGCAAAATTGTAAAATTGTGTTTTTTTTTGTTATTATTTCAACTGATTGGTTTATAAAAGTTTTATCGAACATGTTATGACAGAGAAATGTAAGTTATTCTAGTGCTAGTGTTGGATAACAAAAAATGGTTGGCGCTACATTTAAACATTCGGTGGAAAATTTTTGTTTTATGCTGGTACACTCATCTCGAAGATATGTTGACGGTCTTATCCATATAGCATGTTTAATTTGTTTGTGAGAGGCATAAATAAGACAAGTATTTTGCGTGTTTGGCGATTTTCTTCAATTTAAAAAAAAAATGAATCAAAGAAGTTGCCCAAATTTTGTGTAAAAAATGGAATTATGTGCTCAAAAACACTTGAAATGTTGACGATGGCATACAGTGAGAGTACTTTGAATCAAAAAAATTTTTACAAGTGGTACAAGCTTTTCACAGAAGGTTGAGAAGATCTGAATGACGACGCTCGCTCTGGACGCCCCAGCGCATCAACAACGGATGAAAATGTTGAGAAAGTGATGAAAGTTGTCATGGAGAACCATCGAATCAAAATTAGAGAAGTTGCTGAGCATGTCGCCATATTGGTTGGTTGATGCCATGCAATCTTTTCGGAAATTTTGGGCATGAAGCGTATGCCAGCGAAACAACGTCGCATGAGCATCGCTCAGGATTTGTCGAACGACGTCAACGATGATCCAGATTTGCTTAAAAGGGTCATAACTGGTGACGAATCATGGAGTCCAGGAGGGCCAAGACCAAAAAAAGCACGCCAAGTTCGATCAAATGTCAAAGTTTTGCTCACTGTTTTCTTCGATTACCATGGCGAAGTGCATCAGGAGTTCTTACCACAAGGTCGTACTGTAAATAAGGAGTATCACCATGAAGTAATGCGCCGTTTGCGTGATGCAATACAAAAAAATGGTTGGATCTATGGAAAAAAATTCATGGCTTTTGCATCATGATAATGCACCTGCTCACTCATCTTTACTTGTGAGAGATTATTTGGCCAAAAACTACACCGTTATCATGCCTCAGCCACAGTATTCACCAGATTTGGCCTCTTCCCAAGATTGTTCTTTTTTGATACATTTTTTTCGAAATGAAAATCGCCTCTCACAAAGGAACTGAACATGCCATATGGATAAAACCGTCAACATATCTTAGAGACAAGTGTACCAACATAAAAAAAATAATAATCGAAAGTCGAACGTCCGTAGGCCGCGAAATTTGGAAATTCTCCTTATTTTTTAACACACCTCGTATATCACTTTTTAAAAAAGCCTATCATTTCAGTTAGCTCACGCGCCTTCAGCCGACGATCATCCAATACCATTTTGTGGATTTTCTTAGCCGTGTCTGTCTTGGACACCTCAATTGGTCGACCACTACAATGTTTGTCTTGGCAGCTTGTACAGTATGGGGCAGACTCCCTCAGAGTAGAATCTACTTCGGTTTTAATATTGGTTGGACTGAGACCTTTCAAATGGAAATATTGATTTACATAACGGTGATCATTTTTCCCAATTTTTGCAAATTCACTGAGACTGTTTACATTCGATGGCTCAAATAAAAATACTTGAAAATTATATGTTTTATAAAGTTGGCGCTTTTGACCAAAATAATTTTTTCAAACTGCCGTCACCATCTATATGGCAGATCGGCTAGTTTGGGACCGCCCCGTATTATCGAACGTTTTATGACGCAAAAATGTAAGTTGTTTCGATTACAGCGTTAAAAAAAAAAACCAAAAATGTTTGGCGTTGCCACTTAAAAAAAATTTTCCTCGCAAAAACCCTTCGTGGTGTCTGGTGGAAAAATTTAGCTTCAATTTTAACAATAATTTTTTTTTTTATATGGAGTTCCACCACGGAAAGTCAGTATAATGCTAGACAGTAAGGCAAATTTTTTCAAAAAATAATATGGATATTCGCGACGGTTTCATTAATATACAATATTAATATTACCTTGCATTGGTTTTATTTAGGGAATAAACGACAAACTGGGATATGCCTATTTCGTTTTGAAACCCATATGAAACAAAGAATATACGGGTTAAATCAGTCATTTGTATGATAACCGTTTCATATTGATTGATTTGATTGATTTTTAATTTGATGTGATTGATTCCATTTTTTCAGATTTTACCAGGAATTTTAGATCAAATCAATTGATAAAGGTTCAGGGCGCAGCAGGCTGCTGAGAAAAACATTTAAGTTCGGAAAATCGTTCAAATTTGCGTAAGAGGAACCAAAGAAGATGTGACAATGCTATTCGTTTTCATTGTGACGTACTTTGTAAGGGATATGAATATAAAAATATATGAGCTAAATCAGTCATTTGTAATGAAGTGTCGAAAAATGCCGCTTGTTTCCAACAAGCGTTATAGATAAAATGCAATTTTCAAAAATTTAGGTTAATAAAGTAGATAAATGTGAAGTTAGTAAATGTTTGCGACCGTTATCTTTTCCAAAAGTCAGCCAGCCGGAGAGACGGACAACGCCTATTCGACTTGAAAAGTTATGACACATTTGGCCAAAAGATATTTGAAAATTTAGAAGCTTCCTTCTGCGTGTGAAGGTATAAAAAAAATTCCGGACCCCGAAACTAGTAAAAATTTTGAAAAATTTTAAGTGAAAATTAATTTGAAATTAAATTGTATTTTGTCGTATCACATTGTTGTGAACAGGCCTTGAAATTAGTTTATGTGTTCATATCAATTCGAAAAATCAGTTCAAAAAATACTCTCTTCTGAACGACTATTCTAACATTACGTCAAAAATATTGTTTCTGTACGATAATTATTATAGTGTGACTAGCCGACCCGGCAAACGTTGCTTTGCCTTCAAATTTTATTTTTATTGGAAATGTTTCATGCCAATCGGTCTATTATAATAAGAAACGCCTATGTTTGTAGAAGAACTTAAAATATGTTCACTCAACCGAAATACAAAATTCTGTTTAAATACCGTTAGCAGGAGCAGAAATAATTGCTTTTTAATTTGTGGTTTGTATAGGAGGTACCACGCCCCATTGTCCAATCCCGCCCATATTTGCAGTAGCACTTAAGATATGTACACCAAACCTACGCACCAAATTTTGTTCAAATACCGTAAGCAGGAGCAGAAATAATTCATTTTTAATTTTTTGTTTGTATGGGAGGTACCACGCTCCTTTGTCCAATTGGACCGAATTGTAAATCTAAACTATCCCGGGCACCACCCAGACGCATATACAAAAATTTATGTAAAGCGGTCCAGCCGTTTAGGAGGAGTTCACTGACAACGCCCGTACAGTAGAATTATATATATAAAGAAGATATTGTTGAGCAGACAATTTGTATTATATTTAGTTCACAAAATGGAATTTTCGTTACGGAAATATTTAGAACAAGCTCTACACACGGAAGTCAATTTTTAAATTTGATAAACTTTAAATAATTGGTGAATCTGAAATGCAATATCTGTGGTCACAACCCATAAGAGCCTAAGTCTGTTTTTCAATATTTTCAGTACAGGAGTTTAAAGTTTTGAATCTTCACAGAAAATCAGGAGAAGGTGTTTTTTGGAAAACTTTGCTACAGAATCCAAGAAAACGAATTTCTTTACTTAGTTGTTAACAAAAAATAGTTGTTTATTCTCGCAGTCAAAAGATATTATCGAAAAAGACACTTAGGCTCTTATAAATTGTTGAACGAAAGAAAGTCAAAAAGTTCAAGTTGAGTAAGGCTATAATTCCAGATTAAATAAAAAACTTTAAGTGCGCCGAAATTGACATAAATTATTATTCTATGTCAAAATATTTCAGACTCACAGCTTACCTCAAGTTAGGAAAATAAAATTGTTTCTTTATTTTTTTAGATTAACGACTTAAGTTGAATTAGGCAATGATGAAAAAATAATGTTTATATTTGTTGTAATCCTAAATTGACTTAGGCAGTTATGCCAAAACGGTCATTTAGAAAAATAACTTAAGCTATTAGGTTTTTTAGGATTAATTGCCTTCCTAGAAGAGATACAAACATGAAAAATTTAGAGCAAATAAATTTAGATACGCTGAATACGATGGTGCTAATAACTCAATTGTGTCCTTACTCGAGTTAGGCTGTTATGGGTTGTGACCACAGATATATCCTCTGTAATCTTATTTTTGTCCATTGCATTTTTTTGTCAAATAGTTGTTAAAAGTTAAGGAAAAGCGATCATGTAACCACTCCGAGAGGTTTCTCGCTTACGAATGACCATTTTAGCCCATATATTCTTAGCTTATGCGGAAATTCAGTCAAATTTGGCATACATTATGCGAATTATGCGTTCAGTTTTTAAAATGAAAATAGGCGGTGTTGCCAGCCTCTTTCTAGTACCTTCCCTAACAATTGTGTGACAATGTTTACAAAATTTTTAAAATATCAACCACAGAACTACATCCATTCCGATACCTGGCATATAAATTAAGAATGTAGCGATTTATAACCACTTTTCTGGCATAAACTAACATTAGATGAAGGCATATTCAAGTAAGTTTACTGAACTGAAAGTTGTGTTTTGGTTTCTTCCCACTTTTGACAAAATGGATAACATGAGTCAACTTTTAATATTTTACATAACAATTACAACCATTTTGCAATTATGTGTAATTGTGTTGTGATCCTATAAGTTTTCTTCTTCTCTTTTAAAATTGTTGTAAATTTTATTAGTTTTCATACCCCTTTTTTAAATTTGTTAATATTTACAAGTGGAGGGAAACGTCGAATGTTAATTCAAATAGAATGCTAGGCATGTTTATTACTCTCATTTAGTGTTTAATTTAAGTTATTAAGACATAAAATTGTATGTTATGTACTCCATATTCCATGACTTGAGCTCGAAATAAAGCTTAAAGCTTTATGTAGATTTGTATGACAGTTATCGCTATTAATCACTCTGGTACTGCCCTTCAACCAATGAACTCGTATCCGATTTATAATCACAATTTTGCATAATTCTTCGATATTTTTTTCGGGAAATCAGGAAAATATTTGAATTTTCCGGGATTTTATGCATTTTCGAAGTATTTAAAATATTGTTAATTTACAACACACTGCGAATAATAAATTCTGCTCAAATTGAAGGAATGCTATTAACATTAATAATACGTTAAACTTAAAAGGAAAAAACTGAAATTTTTGGAAAAGTTTCTTAAGCATGTGGATTTAAGTTATTTCGCAATTTCTGCTCATTCAGTATGAGCTGATGGTAACTCTCGGACGATTCAAACACCACCATTGTTTCGAACATAATTAATTGTATATTGGATAATACAATAAAAATCGATATATCTAAGACATCAATGGACAATGAAGATGTTCCAAAAAAACCGAATCTTTAACTCAAAAGCTGACATTCTCCAATTTCCATGAATGAAAAACGCTTCTAACATATATCAATGCGAGATATAAAGTAAAGACATAATAGTTTTAAACAAAGTGACAAATTTTTAGACCCCGCAAACTTTAAAATTCCGCTTATGGACAGTATGTGCCTAAACTAATGACGGTTTAAAAGTCAGCATTTTAGATCAATTTATCAGCACTGCAGTCGCTCGACACTACGACCTCCAAAAATTCGTGAAAATAAGGTTTTTTTCTTCCTAGTGAAAATCGCCGTAATAGTGCCATCTCTAATCACTGTCAAAGTGTTTCCCGCGATGTAAACGCTCATTTTCTTAAAAAAATCGTACATAGTATTTTACTTTTAGAATTATTCTGTACAGACAATTCAAATACAATTGGTTTAATCAAAAAACACCTTTTTTGGAAACCGGTTTCCTAAAAATGTCGGATGTTTGAACTCTCTACATACATGCTTATATTACATCACGCTAAAATATGACTAAAATTCTTTATATTTTCTCATTCACAGATGTGTACGCTAGCTCTGATGTTAGACCTACAGAATCTGAATGCCGTCCTTATATTGAAAAGGCCATTAACGAATTGAAAACAGGTGAAGACAAAGGTGAGCCCTCGCAGCGCAAACTCTTCAATTCTTAGCTGTCTCTTAAATGCATTTACCAACTAATTCCGAATAGTTTGTATATTTTGTATTGTATTTTGTTGGATGTGTGCCAATTAATTACTTAAAATGTTATACATAATTGTGAAACATTACGCAAATCCTCATGACAAATACACATTCAGTTTCAAAATGCCTTGAAGCTAATGTTCACCAAACGCTCTACCATTATTGTTGGATGGCGTCAAGTTTTTCTAGGATGTATTAAATATCTATATATATATACCTATATATATTAAAATGCCATGTACGAAAGATGTAATTTATATTAGAACATAAGAAATATTTTCGTACTTGTGTATAGAGAGTTTTTAATATTTTGTTAAAGTTAATAAGTAATCATTTTTATTTATTTAGAAGAATTAATCCCTAGTCCCGATACGACTTCCGGTGAAGATATAACGAAAACTGAAAACGAAAAAGATGGAGAGTCCGGTGAAATGCTGGGAGACCAACCTGTTCACGACAGAAAAGAAGCTGTAGAACTTGCCGAGGAAACTAAATCCATCGACTTGGATGGCGATGGCATTCCGAATGAAAAAGACAGTGACATCGATGGCGATGTTATACCCAATGAACAAGATGACGACATGGATGGCGATGGTGTTTTGAACGTCAATGATGATGACATTGACGGTGACGTAATTCCAAATGAAGCCGATTCAGATATGGATGGTGATGGTGTTTTGAATGTTCGTGACGCCGACTTGGATGGCGATGGCGTGCCCAATGTTATTGATGCCGATTTGGATGGTGATGGTGTTCCAAACATAATCGATGCCGACATCGATGGTGATGGTGTTGGAAATGTCAGCGACAATGATCTGGACGGTGATGGCATCCCTAATGACGAAGACGATGATATGGACGGTGATGGTATTCCTAACGATCAGGACGATGATATAGATGGCGATGGCATTCCCAATGATCAAGATGACGATATTGATGGTGACGGCATTCCAAATAGTGAAGATGATGATATCGATGGTGACGGTATTCCTAACGCACAGGATGATGACATTGATGGTGATGGTGTTCCCAATGTTGATGACAACGATATAGATGGAGACGGTATTCCTAATGATCAAGATGACGATATAGATGGTGATGGTATTCCTAACACAGAAGATGATGATATTGATGGAGATGGAATACCCAACCATCAAGATGATGATATGGACGGCGATGGTATCCCTAATAACCAAGATAACGATATAGATGGTGATGGTATTCCCAATACCGAGGATGATGACATTGATGGAGATGGTATTCCTAATGACCAAGATGATGATATAGATGGCGATGGCGTTCCCAATATCGATGATGATGACATTGATGGGGATGGAATTCCCAACGACCAAGACAATGATATCGATGGCGACGGTATTCCAAACAGTGAAGACAACGATATAGATGGCGATGGCATTCCCAATGACGAAGATACTGATATTGACGGTGATGGAATCCCCAATAACGAAGATAATGATCTCGACGGTGATGGAGTCCCTAATGTAGAGGACACCGATGTTGACGGCGATGGTCTTCCAAATGAAGAAGAACCCAAAAGCCTGGATGTTGATGCCGACGGCATTCATAATGATGAGGACGAAGACATTGATGGCGATGTTGTACTAAACGAAGTCGACGCCGACATGGACGGTGACGGAATTCCCAACAAACACGACAAGGATATTGATGGTGACGGCGTACCCAACCTCCATGACGAAGATAAACATGAGCCTGCCGACGTCCAACCTGGCGCCCGATCCAAACGCAGTATCGGTGATCTTGATGGTGATGGTATACCCGATCATGAGGATAATGACAAAGATGGTGATGGCATTCCAGATGAAAAGGATGATGATATTGATGGCGACGGTATCCCCAATCACCAGGATGAGGATATCGACGGCGATGGTATAATCAATCAAGAGGATGCCGATCGCGATGGAGATGGCATCCACAACGAACATGATGACAATGATGGCGAAGCTGACGATAAGACTGAGGAGGAAGATACCAAACCAGAAGATGAGTTGTTATGGGTAAGATTTAAATTTATTCGTATAGATTCTGCTTTAGCGCGCTTTATCAGCTTTGTAGAAATAGTGCATTTAGTAGATTCCTGAAAATCGATAGGTCGATCGATAGATACATACTATTGTATATTTTCCATTCTTTTTGAGCTATGTCTCCATTGGTAACAGAAAGAATTATGGTATGCGGTAATAATTGACATATGGTAACATATGCTTTTTTCAGAGTATAGCGGGTGTGGTCACGCAGGTCTATTTAGTTTTAAATATTAATTTATTTTTGGGTATACATTTTGGGATGTGAACACTTTTCAACCATTGAGTTGTATTTTCCGTAAAACGAAATTATATACTGTCTGTACCGTGATGTATTCAAGGAAATTCTAACAAATTTTGGGTCGATACTATAGTGAAAAAATTGAGTATTATTATCGAAGATTTCCAGAAGACGTGGAACAGCAGACGACATTGATGGCGATGGCATTCCAAACATTCACGACGATGATATGGATGGCGATGGTATTCCCAATCAACATGATAACGATATGGATGGAGATGGTATACCTAGCGATGAAGACAATGACATTGATGGTGATGGCACACCAAATATAGAGGATGATGATATTGATGGAGATGGCATTGCCAACGAAAAGGATCACGACGTCGATGGCGACGGTATGTTAAATGAAGAGGAGCCAAAGAGCCTCGATATGGACGGTGATGGTATTCCAAATGATGAAGATGATGACATCGATGGTGATGTTATACCCAACGAGTTGGATGATGATATGGATGGCGATGGTATTCCCAACTCACTTGATAAAGATGCGGATGGAGACGGCGTGCCCAATACCCATGACGAGGATAATCGAGATATAGACGGTGACGGTATACCAGACCATATAGATGAGGATAGAGATGGCGACGGTGTTCCTAATAATCAAGATGATGATGTTGATGGAGACGGTATACCAAATCATCAGGATATTGATATCGATGGAGATGGTATTCCCAATGAACACGACTCTGATCGCGATGGCGATGGAGTACCAAATATCTATGATGAAGACCATCAGGATATCGATGGAGATGGTATACCCGATCACAAAGATGACGACAGAGATGGAGACGGTATACCCAATCACCAAGATGATGATGTCGATGGAGATGGAATACCAAACTCTCGAGATAGTGATATTGATGGCGACGGTGTTCCCAATGAACTTGATTCGGATCGGGATGGCGATGGTACACCTAACGAACAAGACGATAGTGACGGAGAATCTGATGATAAGAAACGGGTAAGATTGATCGAAGATACACGTACTCCCACGTTTCTTATCACTCTACTTCTGCACAACCATACATCACAAATCTTGGTCAGTCGTTTGGCATGATTTTGTATTTCTTAGCATCCCATATTGAGCAAATTGAAACTTGAAAAATATCACACTTGTTATTCGAAAGCACAAAAGCACATTTACTTCCTGACCTTTATGCCCCTCTGTTTTGGAATAGATCTATAAGAACATTTTTTCATTATGAATTGTATAAATTTCTTCCTTTAACAATCTGTTTATTGAATGTCGCCATTATGAAAGATCGCCAAAGCTAATGACATAGATGGTGATGGTATTCCGAATGTCCACGATAATGATATGGACGGCGATGGTGTCCTCAATCACGAAGATAATGACGCCGATGGGGATGGCATACCCTCCGACCAAGATACGGATATTGACGGCGATGGTAAACTAAATCAAGAAGACGACGATATTGACGGAGATGGCGTAAAGAATGAAGAAGATCATGATGTGGACGGAGATGGAATGCCAAATGACGAAGAGCCCAAGAGTCTAGATCTCGATGGGGATGGTATTCCAAATGACGAAGACAGTGATATAGATGGTGATGTAATCCCTAATGAAATAGATGATGATATGGATGGAGATAGTATACCCAACTTTCGTGACAAAGATGTAGATGGTGATGGTATTCCCAATACCCACGACGAGGAACATAGCGATATGGATGGTGATGGCACGCCAGACGATCAGGATAACGATAAAGATGGCGACGGCATCCCGAACCATAAAGATACTGATATCGATGGGGATGGAATTCCCAATTACAAGGACGACGATGTCGATGGAGACGGAATCCACAATAGACATGACAAAGATC
>JAHXMU010026596.1:181563-245806 GCA_019455685.1 Philornis downsi
GGCATTCCTAACGAACATGACAAAGATATAGATGGTGATGGCGTACCGAACATTCACGATGAAGATCATAGAGATATGGATGGTGACGGAATTCCTGATGATGAAGATGATGACAAAG
This sequence comes from Philornis downsi, assembly GCA_019455685.1. NCBI lineage: Eukaryota > Metazoa > Arthropoda > Insecta > Diptera > Muscidae > Philornis > Philornis downsi. Next base: position 181,682 of record JAHXMU010026596.1, read on the forward strand.
ATGGTGACGGTATACCCAATCATCAGGATGACGATATCGATGGCGATGGGGTTCCCAACCATCAAGACAATGACATCGATGGTGACGGTATTCCCAACGAGCATGACATTGATCGCGACGGTGACGGTTTGCCTAACCATGTGGATGATAATGATGGTGAAGCAGACGATGCAAAATTGTCACGGGTAAGATTTATGTATTAGAATTGTTCTATCAGAGTTATGACAATACCCTCCTAATATATCAGCTCAACTCAGTGGTTATTGCTCTGGTGCTAAAGGTTTTTCTCATGTCTATCTTAAAAAATATTGGACTTGAGTATTTGTTCAAACTTCGGAATAAATTCGTTCGTCTCTCCTATTAATCCTTATTAATAAGTTTTGAAGTATAAACGTCTTGTTCAAATAACATATTCCCTAGTCAAATTGCACAGTTGCACTTTAAGTTATTAAATTTTGCTAAAGTTTATAACGTTGGTGTTAATTTTGTTTTAAACTATAAACTGAGTAATAAATATCGATGGTATGAAAGGTTTCCAGCGGTCATGACCTTGATGGTGACGGTATTCCCAACGTTGAAGATACGGACATGGATGGTGATGGTATTCCTGACCACGAAGATAATGATGCGGACGGAGATGGCATTCCCACACATAAGGATCCGGATATTGACGGCGATGGTACACCAAATATAGAGGACGAAGATATTGATGGAGATGGCATAGTGAATGAGAAAGACCATGACATCGATGGTGATGGCATGCCGAATGAAGAAGAACCCAAGAGTTTCGATATAGACGGTGATGGCATTCTCAATGATGACGACAGCGATATCGATGGCGATGTCCTGCCTAATGAAATCGACGAAGATATGGACGGCGATGGAATTCCTAATACCCATGACAAAGATATCGACGGAGATGGTATACCCAATGTTCATGATGAAGACCGCCACGAACCGGTCCCAATTCAGAGCAGTGCTATTAAACGCACGAAGCGTCATGTTGGGGCGGTTAATGACATGGATGGCGATGGTATACCTGATGATCAGGATGACGACAAAGACGGTGATGGAGTGCCTAATCATAAAGACGACGATATCGATGGCGATGGTATTCCCAACCATCGAGATGACGATATCGACGGAGATGGTATTCCAAATGATCACGACATCGATCGTGACGGCGACGGTTTGCCTAATGATGTAGATGATAAGGATGGCGAGTGGGATGATGTGGATACTAGGCCTGAAGATGAGCTGCTATGGGTAAGAAATACTATTGAGCCGAGTTGTGTTACTTTTTTAATCATTCCCTTATTCACTTTCGTATTTATAATGTTCTGATCATTTGTTGGTTTGAAGATTTCAGGTTATATCACATTTCGTCGCCTAATTGTGCTGTTATTAAATCCTATTACATAAAGTCGTATTTCTCATTAGCGTTGTTGTCATTCGACGAGTAACCTCTCGACATCGCCCATCTCTCGATCATTTCCTTGTCCAAAGGAACAACTATGTTCTATTTTTTATGAACTTTAAGCAAGTAATGCCTGAGTATTGCTTTATTTCAGAGAATGTGATCTCCTCCTGTAGGAATCGATGTATCTTTCCTATCTATAAGTATTGAAAACGTTGCGACAAAATATCATTAGATTGCTTTAATATGGACGCTTAATAAAACACGCTTACCCCGTTAGAAAACCCCTCGCTTTTTCAGGAATAAGCTGCACAGTGACGCATAATTCTCTTTATTGTTAAAAACTTAAAAACTTAATTTATTAAACTTGTGCTTGGTGTTTTAGGAAGGTGAAATTCCCGCTAACCGCAGGAGCCGTGAACACATCAATGAACTGCTAATGCTTGATGATGAATCCAATGCCCGTGAGAAGGCAGTGGACAATGTGGCGGAAATTATTTTGCGTGACATCAAACGCATTCACGAAAATGCAATTAAGCCACTAGAAACCTTGTACAAATATCGTGATTTAAGCAATCGTCATTTTGGCGATCCTGAAATCTTCTCAAAACCATTGGTCTTGTTCATGGGTCCTTGGTCCGGTGGAAAATCTTCGATTATCAACTATTTGACTGATAATGAATACACTTCGCATTCACTGAGATCTGGTAAGTTACAGCTCCAGGTGATACGAGTTATCTAAAATTTGGTATTCTCTCTTAAGGTGCCGAGCCTTCTCCTGCCTACTTCAATATCTTGATGTGGGGTAATGAGACCGAAGTTCTGGACGGTACACAATTGGCTGCCGATTACACATTCTCCGGTTTGCAGAAGTTCGGTCAAGGTTTGGAAGACCGCTTGCGTGGCCTGAAAATGCCTAATAAATTGTTGGAGAAGGTATAATTACTCAGCCATTTATGCAGAAAGTCTTACATTATATGGAAATCATTTTGAATTTAGGTCAATATTGTGGAAATTCCTGGAATTTTGGAAGTCCGAAAACAAGTTTCCCGGTTGTTCCCCTTTAACGATGCTTGTCAGTGGTTCATTGATCGCGCTGATATTATTTTCTTGGTCTACGATCCAGCTAAATTGGATGTAGGACCCGAAACCGAAGCCATTTTGGATCAATTAAAGGGTCGGGAATATCAAACTCGAATTGTTCTGAACAAGGCTGATACAGTGAAACCGGAAGAATTATTGCGCGTTCAAAGTGCTTTGATTTGGAACATTTCACCCTTGATGTCCTCAGCTCAACCCCCATTGGTGTACACAACATCACTGTGGTCTCATCCCTACCAAGAGGGTTCGCCAGCTCGTTTATTATTGGCACAGGAAAGAGCCTTCCTCAGAGATCTTCGTACAGCCGTGGACAAAAGAATAGAAAACAAGATTGCGAGTGCGCGTCGTTTTGCTGTAAGTATATGACAATGAATAGATGTCTCAACTAGAAAAAATGTTAATCGTTTTACTAATGTTTCCCATTTCCGTCGAATTATTGGAGTAATAACATATTATTCCGAGGTACATAGAAGACAGTAAATTTTTGTCTGTGGCATGATTGCTTTCATGCCCAGTACCATGCCTAATACCAGTCACTATATGTACATACTACTATCCTATAGGGGAGATGTCATTTTATCACTTCGTTGGCAATACTCATTAGAGGCTTCATAAAGTATATAGATAGTTTTAAAAACATATATCGGTTTGAGATTTTAAGCCAAAATTTGGTATAAAAATATTTCATGTTCAAAATTGGGAAAAATTATCGTGGTTGGAAATAAATTACACATATCAGGACTGAATCCGTCTCTACTAAAACTTGTATTTTGAGATTTTTTTAACAATTTTACTCTAAAGGAATGGAAACTGGTATTGTATAGAGATTTATTGGACGTTAATCGAGTTTTAAATAACAATTCTAATTGAATTTTAACTCATTTTTCATTAAGTTCTTCAACCAAAAAGACGAAACAGCAAAGTTGTTGGTACACTTAGATTGTTTTGGAACTGTTAGAGAGTACCAAATTTAGAGCATTTAGCGGACATTCTTTTTTTTATTATTTAGAAGAGAGAATTTGTAAATAAAAAAATGTATGCCCTAATGTTTGAGTCAAAATACAATTAACTATGGCGGGAGGACTAAATAATGGAGAAACAAAAATTTGCTGAAGTTTGATGGAGGAGGGAAAATTCTGAAAAAGATGCAATTTTCTAATTTTGTTGATGGCTTTGTGCATTGTTCGAAAGAATGTTGTTTTTTTAAAGGACACGTCAAAGTTTGGTGAACCAGAAAACAAAACAAATTGATGTTTTACGTTTCTAATAGTTCGCATCATTATTTTTAAAACAAAAGAAAATACGAAGTGAAAAACTTTTATAGCAAATACAAAAGAAGAAGTGAAAATTTTGTACATATACATTTTATGTCTAAAATCAACTTTTTTGGAAGTATATGAGTAGACATGAAAGTTATAAGACTTTGTTAGACCAAAGTTCATTAACATAATTTTTCCCGTCCTTAGCTGTTTGTGTTTTCTTGAGACCATACAAGACATGATGATCGTTGTAGATCCTTAAGGATTTGATGGTGTTCGATAAAGCTCAAACAACTAAGAACGCTGGCGAGGTAATTTTTCGAGTATAGAAATATCTATCCGTCCATTTACCTATCAGTATAAACAATTACATATGTTTTTGAATAATAAAATCTATTAAAAACCAAATCCTTTGCATCCCATGAATAAGAATTGGAAGAGCTTCTCACTTTCGGTAACCTTAGACGCATTCTATTTTTTAGACTCACCCCAAGGTAACTACAGTTCAAGGACAGTTTCGAACGTCACAGTTTGAGAAGCATTTACCACACTTACGGGATTGAACTCGCACCCACGTAAACGATGCGTACTAACCATTATTCTATGGTCGGTTATAACACATTTTATTAGTAATAATAAATAATTGCTCTAATTTGTATAGAGATTGGTAATAAAATTCCAAACTAATATCAACAGTTTTCCAAATATCGCTGAAAACTACGTAAAATTTGTTACATAAAACACCACTCAATAAGAGCATTGTGGTATCATTAACTTTCGAAGCCCGCTGACCCATTTTTATTGCAGGCACAAGAAAGCATGGTGCGAATCTTGCGAAATTTCGCACTTAGAAGAAGATCGGAAATAGGTCAAATGGTACAAATTTCGGTCAGATTAATATCATCCAATAGGATGATTAGACATTTGTACCTGTTGGTCCATTGTTATGGGAGGTACATGAAGAAATGATCCAAGTTCTTTGCAGTTTCGTACTAAAAGAAAACCCAGAAATATGTCAGGTGTTTCAACGTTTGGTTAAGGATAGTTTATTCAGTACGGTAGAGTACAGTAGAATATAGGTTATAATGTAATAAAATTGCTATGTAAACTAGAATGTATTTAAGTTTTTTTATTTATTGTATTTTATTTTATATGGGGTGGCGTAAGTAACGTTAACGGCGACTATATTGAATACGTTCTTGTACATCATTTGGTTTAAACTAGTGAACCAATTGCATCTTACATGGCAAAAGATGTAACATATGTAAAATTCTTTGCAAAGACCGCCTAGGCATCTCTAACTGCTGAGAACGTCGCCTGGTAAAAGTTTCGGGGGTTTCCTCAATACTTGCTTGCACTCGAGCATTGGTCATTTCATTTCAAACTGCACGAGGTCTTCCAGCTCGCGGAAGTACACAGAGAGCCCTGCTGCCCAAAACGCTGAACCAATCGGTAAATTGTTGGAGCTCTAAGAGCATTTTGAATTTCGATATGATGTGAATAATCGAATGCTGACTTTCAAAGTAAAATTGAAAAACTTTGGTTCTTAGTTAGTTAATACTGTAAAGAGACGAAAAAAAAGACAAACAAAAAATGATCAAATCTGATCAAATCTTGGTGTTTCTTGTGCGTCACCCTACATAACTAATTAGTGCCGCATGTGCGGCACCTGATCGGAATATTATTCATTGCGGCCCATAGGGTTGAAGTCGGGATCTTGTCAATTATTATTTTAACGGACTGCTTCAATTTAGTCACATTCCTTAGTTTGGTTTTGAACACCTCTTGTTTCCATTAGAAAATTTTGCTGCAGTCAGATCAGGTGACCTTGGGGGCTAGCGGAAAGTGGAGTTTCTGGATACTACGTGTGCAATTGCTCCATCTTGTTGGAACCAAATGTGTATAAACGGATACAGATATTCCTTTAATATTTTTAAATAACGGTCCCCGTTAGCCTCCTTTTGTGCGCTACCCAGTACTAGGAGGTACTTTAAACTTGGTCTGAGTGGGTCTAAATTTGGAATTTTTTTAACTATGATCCTGCAAGCATATATACCAAATTTTATTTGCCTGCGACTATTTTTTCTACTTTCGTCCAGTTGCTGTGGGGTGTCGTAACATTGCGTTCACTAACTATTGGCGTTAGTTATCTTTATAAATTCGCTGAATTTTCACTGAAAAAACGAGTAAAGGACATGTGTTATGAATTAAGAGGAAATTTTCAATGATACTGCGGAAAGCAATTTAAGGGATTAAGTGTATTTTCTTTGGTCCGGATGAATTTTGAAAGCTACCCAACTTTGCTACTGTCAAATGTTTGTATCTTTTTTATTATATTAAGAGAAAAGCTGGGATGGCAAATTAGTGAACTCGAACTTCCATTAATTCATACATATACGATCTATCTCATCCTGATGACATTATCTGCATTTGTAGCCACATCTTCCCTGGTTCGGTTTGAATCTATAGTTGGGATTTTGCAATGGATATATTAGTGTCATTTTCTAGTCCATATAGATCTTATACAAAAATTTCGATTATGTGTGAACAAAATAACTCGAAGTGAGGAGATATATTAATTGGTTTATTACGTGATCTTCTGAAAATGCATCCACATATGATGAACGATTTGTGTAATGTAATTTCTAATGAATTTAGTAATGTTTCTTCTATTGCTTAAAGTCAGTGCTTTAGGATCTAATGAACTTAATTAGTTCGTGATCTATTTTATTTTCGCTTCTCATTCACGGCTTAACCCGATAATAACTTTGATTAGTTCATGTACTCGTATGCTTATAATGGGAACATTATTGATTATTATTTATGATATCATTTTAATACATTTTCTTTAAATTGCAGGTCCGCGTCCGTAATCATGCCAAAATGGTTGATTGCTACCTCAATACTTTCTACAACCACAAGACTTTGTTTGGCAACAAGAAGCGTATTGCCGACAACATCATTGAAAATCCCCAAAACTATCACATCTACGAGGGTCTGTCCACACTTACAAACATCTCGCGCTACGATTTGCCCGACCCCGAGGTTTATCGCGATTTCTTCCGTCTGAATCCATTGTACGAATTTAAGAAATTGTCCGATACTTGCTCCTACTTCCGTGGTTGCCCCATTACCAAATTGGATGTGGCCATTGCTTATGATTTACCTGATTTGGCTGGCAAATACAAGAAAATGGCCGATACAGCTCTAGCTAATGTGGAACATAAGGAAGCATCACCATCTCCGGCTGCTGTCGATAAAACTAAAAAGACCAAGAGTTGAGTTGACATTTCCTGACCTTAAGCCAACAGCATCTCCAAGTTCACACTAGAAAGAAACAAACAATAATAGCAAATGCGCTCTCCCACATATCCAAATTAATCATCACACGATAGAGGGAAAGAATCAAGAGAGAAACGCTTTTTGTCAATATAATCTTAGAGAGATGATGCTTGCCAGAGAGCGCTCAGTTAAAAGTCATCTAGTATTTGTATTCTATGAGAGTGAGAGAGTATATTTGACATAACGATGATACAGAGAATAGTTTTGAAAAACATTAAATTTACTAAACCGAATATACAAAAATCTAGAGAGAAAGAGACAATCTAGTGATCGAGGAGAGACCAAAATCCCAATTGTTTTTTTCTATCAGCCCTAACATATTTTTGGTGACCAAAAACAAAAAAAAAAAAAAAAAAAAAAAAAAAAAAAAAAAAATAGCAAAACGAAAAACCACTAACCCTCACATTATGATTTTGAAAAATAAAAATGGATATAAATATATATTTTAAAAAGAGAGAGAGCGATTTGACAATTAGCATTAAAAATAAATAATTAGGCAAAATTTGAATACAAACAAATTTCCTCTGCCATTTAACCAATTATAAATTTACGTTAACAAATTACACACACAAGCACACACACCAGCACACTACTTCTAACTGAAATCTGAAAGATTAATATTTGAAAGTTTTGAGAATTTATTTGACTTATTTCTAAATTAAATTCAGATGATTTAGCTACAATTTCATTTAAAGCATTTAATTTATTTGTCCGTGCACGTCATAAGAAAACTTGGACCCTGCCGTTTATTCGTAATTAATTGTACTTTCCTTCCGTATCGTCCGTGTTGAAAATGTCCGTTTTGATGTTTGCCCTTCTGGAGTCCTTTGCAGAGTAGTACTTAATACTACTCGTAATTACATTTTGTTTCGTCTACCCCCCCACAACCCCTAATAGCTAATAAGACTTAATTTATAATTATTAATTTCTCAAAACAGTGAAGACGTTAAATAGCACAATAACCACAAGGAAAGTAACTTTGTAAACATTTTTCATTTAGTATTTCAAATTTTTTTAGGTAGACTTTTCCGACATAGAATATGTTGAGTGACAACAAACATTTTCTAGTAATACAAATTTGTAAGATTTTATTTTTGAATAAAATGATGCGACTTTAAGTAAATAAAACAAAACAGAAATGCATGAAGTTTTAATGGCATAGTAAGGAGATAAAAGGCAATATTGAATTAGGTTCGCAACTAAGTTCTCGCTGTTTGTTTTTATACAAATCCAACTTTATTATGAAAACATGTTTACAAATGCTTCATTGAACGTGTTGCCCATCGCTAGCTGCTACTTTTTCGCATCTTTCTGGCAAAGCTCGAATTCCGTCACGGTAAATTTCATGTTCATCTTTTGAGGCTGTCCACGAATCTAGCCATTCCTTGATGTCGTCATATGAGTGGAGATGCTGGTCAGCTAGACCGTGTGCCATCGAACGGAACAAGTGATAGTCGGACGGTTCAATATCGGGAGAATATGGCGCATGGAGAAAGACTTCCCATTGCAGCGTTTTCAGGTAGGTTTTAAGGGGCTTGGCCACGTGTGGCCGAGCATTGTCATGCTGAAGAATCACTTTTTCGTGCCTCTCCGTGTTGTGGGCGTTTTTCGCACAAAACTCGGCTCAATCGCATTAATTGAAGTCGATATCGATCTCCAGTGACGGTTTCGCTTGGTTTCAACAGCTTGTAATAAATAACACCGACCTGGTCCCACCAAATACAGAGCATAACTTTCGCAGCGTTAATATTCGGCAAGGTGACCGGGCAGCTCCCCATGGCTTTCTTTTCTTTGGATTGCTGTAATGAATCCAGTGCGTTACAGTGCGAGAAACCCCTTCCTTTTTTGTCGCTGAACCAGTTGTTTACAGGCGAAAACTTCACTTGGCTTCAACTTATTAGAAACCCAAAGTTCTTTGCTTTTGAATCATTCCCAACGCATGCAATTGCTTGAAAATATTTTGGTGGTTAACTCCTAATACTGAAGCAAGCTATATCTGCGTTTGACATGGATCCCCATCAAGCAATGCCGTCAATTCAGTTATTAATTTTTGAAAGCATTTTTCAATAAGAGCGTTTTTTTAAAAAAATATATGAGTTGCAATGGTTCTGTATCGTACAATTCAGCAGAAAATTGATTCTAATTAACGAATTAAAATGTAAATTTTTTGTAGTTGGCTCATATACCATTTGATACGGCAAAAATGTAACAGCCAGAAGGAGCCATTTAAAGTGCAAAGTGTCTTTTGACCAAACGTATTTCATGATTTTTTTTTTAAGTCGATTAGACGATGTCCGTCTATTTGACTGGGTGACTCGTGAACACGATAACTGTTGTAAATATTTATGAAATTTCTTGAAACTGCTTCTGGTATCTCCTATATACTCGTATACAATTCGTTGACCGAGGTAACCTGAATTTGTATCCATTGCATTGCTTTCCAGTGCTCAACAAAAGAAGATCAACAGATTAAGCCACAAATAACCAATTTTATTCAATGGAATTCGGTCAAATTTAGCAAAGACAATGCTTTTACAAACTTGACGCTCAAAATGAAAATTAAGCACATTTGTCCTATCCCATATAAATCGATAATTTAACCCACATATTCTAATGATGTAATGCTTTTTACAAAATTAGTTCTGAAAATGAAATGAACAAAGGAACTATATTTCTAGACTGATCAGATTTAGATTTATTTTTAGATTGTAATTTTTTACTTCGTTTGTACTAAATTCACTCCAATTTTGCGCAAGAGTAGAATCTTGGCCAATTTTTTGGAATTCAACCTTTCCCTTATAATGTAGAATGCAGTAATCTAGGTTTTGTTCATCGCGTTAATTTCAAATGCCTATAAAAAAAATGGCTGTCTCCCATACGAATGACCGATGTAGACCATACGAGTATATTCCTGACTTCACGTCCTTCAAGAAGTTGTACTGAATTAAGTGAAATTTAGCGTTTAGTAAGCATAGGTTTCTAATGGTTAGTAAAACTTCAGAAGAAGTTTCATGTAACCATACCTCTTCGAATACCTTCCACACAAATTGACCGATTAGTCGAAACTTAATTTTGAGCCTGTAGTCCCTAATTCATACATATCAGAAACTTACATTTGTGTTACTTGTATTGCGCTATATTACTTGATGCAATTTTAAAATATTGACCGTATTATTACGCTCTTTTCCATACAAGTTATAATGTAATAAATTCTGTAATAAATTCAATATAATTTAACGTCATTGACAATTATATGCGCCACCCTATATATATAACGTTAACGTAACGTTAACGGTGACTACATTGAATGCGTTCTTGTGCGTCATCTGGTTTTAACTCGTGAACCAATTGCATCTTATATGGGGAAAGATTCAATATATGTAAAATTCTTTGCAAAGACCGCATAGACATCTCTAACTGCTGAGAACGTCGCACAGTGCTTTGTCCCAGTACATCGATGGGACAAAAATAGAAGGAGTCGTCCTAGGATAATAAAATTTGACGCGAGTCCCTAATATAACTGAATTAAGAAAATTTCAAAGTATGGAAAATTGCGTGAAGAACATATCTATATGCGCTCTTATTAAAATATAGCATTTCATCAACATTGACCACGCCCATCGCCTACCGCCCATACAAACCGAAATTATTTTTGGCTATAAAAATTGAACTATTGCGTAAAATTTCATGAAAATTGCGTGAAGCACATATCTATATGCCCTCTTATTAAAAATAGCATTTCATCAACATTGACTACGCCCATCGCCTACCGCCCATACAAACCGAAACTATTTTTGGCTGCAAAAATTGAACTATTGCGACACCCTATGCAATTAACCGATTATAACTAAAATGCAGAAAGCATAAGCTTTCCAATCCAAAAAATTGTGCGCCTAATTTAAAAGAAATCGGATAACGAATTCTAGTACCTCCCATACAAAAGGTGCAATATTTCTCTTGCATTAATACTTTATTGTTAATAATACTATAGAACGTAATACAGGAAATTTGTTTTATTTCGTTGGCAAAATTCCAAAATGTATACTTGGTCATTATCAATCAAGTAAAGTATGAACAAATACTTATTTATTTTATTAATATAGCTATTTCTTTGGTTAAAACTAAGCGTCATCACTACAGGAGCCATCCTAATTTTCGGTCAACGAAGAACCTAACTCATCCTGTTCAAATAAGTCATCTTCAAAAACAATATTTTCCCTGTGAATATATTTTTCAATACCGGCCGAATCAAATGTTTTTTTTTTTTTTTGTTCCTCTTTGATGATAACACGGGATCTGATTGCAATAGCATATAGGTCATCAAATCCCTGTTTGTATCTTCTCGTGAAGTTTTTCTTGTATGAAATAAGCGCACTCTTCTTACGTCTTTATGGTTCGCTTCTATTGCTTCTTCCGACATACATCCGACATATAAATTTATAATTCAGAAGTTTTTGATTCACATGCATATCTATTGGTAAATTGAAGACCTCCATAACATCAGATCCATGAATTAAAATTTTATGGACAGTGCTTGGCATATAATACCATCCATAATGTATTAAATATGTATTACGAGTGACTCTTAACAGCTCCTTAAAGCTGTTTACATTCACGGGCGATCCACAAGATGAAACCCTTAGTAGTATGCCAAAGTTATCAATAAGTCCCTTATCAATGCCTGTTATTTCGGCCGCAACGTCACTGCTGGAAAAAATCTTCGAGCAGTGTTTCCGTCATTTGTGTTTCCGAATCCATGTTTTACTTGGTCAATTATTAGACCTGTTCTTGTTTTGAATTCATTTTGAATTTTTTTTTTATTTTCCATAAATTGATCTCTATTTTCTTTACCGACTCGCCAAAGCTTAAAGGATAGCCGGTAACCAACATGTATCAAACATTCAAAAAATTTTATCCAACAGTGAAGGATTGAAAGCCCATATTTGTAGTTTTCGGCATTTGGATTTTTTGATACGTTTAAAATGTTAATTTCAGTGGGGCTTGCATTACAAATGAAACATCTACTTGCTGCATTTGTGTCAGTTAAAATATTTGCCACTGCACCGTCAATCATTGTACATATACAATGCATTTCGTAAGTTACTTCCAGAATTGCACCTTTTCTTTCCAATTCTAATTGCACCTTTCTTTTTCAAATTAAAAAAAAAACGGATCTTTCCACTCCACCCTAATCAGCAACCAGCCAACGGTGATTAAAAATGTGAATTTAGACCTTTTTTAAAACTTTTTTTTTTTTAAGTTGCGCACAAAAGCGGGCATAAATTATTTCTTCTATCTTTAAAAAACACTATTAACTAAATAAAAACACAATAAAAAAGAAAAAAAATTATGGTTTTTTTTTAAATTCCATCAAACTTTTGTAATTTTTTAAAATTTTTAGGAAAATACATTTTTTCTAGCGATTACAAATAATTCCGGTTAACATATTCGACACATGATTTATTTTTTCCGAATTCTGCTCACACTAAATAACATAAAAATCCAAATTTTAAGGTCCTTCTTAAAAAAATAAATTTTTGGGAATTATTTTCATAAAGCAATACAATTTAGTTTTTAATTCATTGATTTTTAAAACTTTTTTTTTAAGTTGCGCTCAAAAGCGGACATAAATTATTTCTTCTACCTTTAAAAAACACTATTAACTAAATAAAAACACAATTAAAAAGAAAAAAAAAAATTTTGGTTTTTTTTTTAAATTCCATCAAACTTTTGTAATTTTTTAAAATTTTTAGAAAAATACATTTTTTTCCAGCGATTACAAATAATTCCGGTTAACATATTCGACACAGCAACACAATTTAGTTTTTAATTCATTGATTTTTGCATAAACTTCACTAACTTCTGCGCCCTCGGGTGAAGTGTAGGAGAGTCAAACGAAACTACCTCCTTCAATTTTATTTCTTTTGTATTGTTATCTCTCGATTATTACAACTTTCATTATATTTTGGGACAATTTTTTTTTTATTTTTGTCTATGGGACAAAGCACTATGCGTCGCCTCGTGGAAGTTTCGTGGTTTTCCTCAATACAACTTGTTTGCACTCGAGCAATGGTCACTTCATTTCGAACTGCACGAGGTCTTCCAGCATGCGGAAGATCACAGACAGCCTCTTGTTGCCCAAAACGTTGAACCTATCGGTAAATTGTTGGAGTACTAGGAACATTTCGAACTTGAAAGAAATTTCGATATGATCTGAATAACCGAATGCTGACTTTCAAAGTAAAATTGAACAACTTTGGTTCTGTGTTGAGCCTTTCCATCATAAATTTCCCAAGTATTAGTTAGTTAATTCTATAAAGAGACAAAATAAAAAGGCTTAAACATGAAATGTATTCACTGACCAAATCTTAACGTTACTTGTGCGTCACCCTACATACATATATGTATATATATACAGCGACGGGAATGACACGACAAACTACAGAGGACGCCCTATTTACAAAACGCTTTAAAGACGATTGAACGATCGGGTACAGTTACTTGGAAATTTAAAAAGCTTGGATAGGCTATTGGTGATAATACAGGAGCCTTTACCAGTAGTAGCTAAACGGCCCTGAGTCTATGATTCAGCAGCTATCTTTCATGCAATCAATGATGCAAGATGTCATGCGCAATCAGAATCAGTTAAAAAAATAGAATTTCCTAAAATCTGAATATGGAATGCGAACGGCGTAAGTCAACATAAGTTTGCTATATGTGAATGTTGACGTAATGTTACTGTCTGAAACACACTTAACGCATATAATTTCAATATTCTTGGGTATATGTTCTGTGACACGATTCACTCTGATATTAGGGCTCACGGGGACACAGACATTCTTGTTATATATCGGCTTAAAGACGATCTAATGAAAGACTTCCCGTCGAACTACCTCCAAGCAACAACTATTAGAATTCAGGACCAAGGTGGTCCCCAACAATATCAACGATACATTCCCCACCACGATTCACGATAACAATGGAACAATTTCTACAATTCTACAATTCCCTTGGTCGCAGGTTCTTAGCAGGGGGTAACTATAATGCAAAGCACACGCATTGGGGCTCTCGATAAATATATCCAAGGGTTAGATAATTGTACAATTGTTTAATGTTACGGAATGAAGGATTGGATTTCATCTCACCGGGCCTTCCAACTTACTGGTCATCGGGCCGGAACAAATTACCAGACTTAATAGATTTTTCTGTTTCTAGAAGCCTGACTAGAACGAGGATATTCGCCGAAACCGGCATAGAGTTCTCCCGTTATTATATTTTTCTTCGAAATGCCAATGGAAATTAGAGGGCCTGTAATACTAACTTCTTCCAAAACAGACTGGCTTTAATACAAGAAATACATAAGTAGTCACGTCAATGGGAGTTGTCACCTTGAAAATGAGGCGGACATTAATAATACTCTTTCAGAACTATGTACAATCCTGAAAGAGGCTGCCTATCACGCCACACCTTTTGAGGCATCAAAGAGGACCTTCGAACGAATGTACACTAATTCAGAAATTGAGGAGTTAGTGGCTAATAAAAGCAGATGTAGAATAGAGTAGCAGGAATTTAGAACCTAGATTGAGAGCGGCAGTTACTAAATTAAGGCTTGCACTGGAAAGGCCCAATGTTAGGCTTATACTACACTGACAATACCTTATGAACGGCTTTGAGAAAAGCCAGTGTTGGAGAATGGGCTATACCTGATGAGGAAAAGGCAACGGTTTTAGCTGAACACTTGGAACGAGTTTTTCGCCCATACGACCAATTGAATAACTTTCTCCCTGATGGTCGAAACGTCGTACAGATTGCCGTGGTCACTCCACATACAGATGCAGGCGAGACTCAGGAATTGAATAGAAACTTTCAGCCATATATGGCACTGGGTATCGATTCAATTACACCGAAAATGCTCTAAGAATGGCCCTTTAAAATATTTAATTCTATTACTGGCATAGGATATTTCCCGCCAGATTGGAAAATTCGATGATTACCATGATATTGAAACCAGGCAAGGATAAAACTTTACCTTCCTCCTATAGACCAATAAGCCTACTTACAAGTATTTCCAAGCTATCGGAAAAAATCATTCTGCTCAAGATTAAACCTTTCCTTTCCGCTAATAATGCAATTCACGATCATCCGTTTGGATTTAAGGAAGTCTACAAAGTAAGAGAACAGGTCAATCGTTTGACTAATGCAATGGGGCATTTATTTGAACGTAGGGAATATTGCTATGCCGTATTTCTCGATGTTGCTCAAGCTTTCAGCAAAGTTTGGTACGATGGCCTAATGATGATGAAAATTGGGAAACATCTACCGGGAAATGTGTACACACTTCTTCAGCCATGCCTAGACAGCGTAAAGGCAGTGTCCTTGCCTCTCTACCATCTATACCTTATTTTTACACATGACATCCCGGTTGATCCTCGAATTCTTACATCAACTTTTGCAGATGGTATTGTAATAATATGTAATCACAAGGACCGAATTCAGGCTTCACATATCCTCCAAGGTCACCTCGAATGCATTAAGAAATGTCTCATCGACTGGAGGATAAGAGCAAACGAAAGCAAATGTGGACAAGTGACATTTACACTACACTACAACACATTCCTAAGCCTCAGGCTCAACAATATCAACAATGTGATTCCGTAGCAAGGTGGATAAAATTCAAAGTGTATAATCTAAGGTGTTACACGATATTACGAGAAATTTTAATATATGTAAGGACTTGAAAATATCCTATGTGGAAGAAGAGATAAAAAAAAAGTTAAAAAGGGCCAGGATAGAATATAACTCAAACGCCCTAGTTAGAAACCAGCACCTTCCAGACTCCGGAGAAGTGACATTGCGAACCTATAAGAAAGCTTTTAGGTTAATCATACAATTAGCGTTCAAAATGCAAACGACACCTTACACCACACAATGCTTATGACACAACAAGCTGTCATAAGCATTTGGTTCCTGAACCAAGCCCTGCCGATGTCAGAAGACCACACAAACAAATGCATGCAGGTAAAAACCACGCGGAAAAGGAATGTATTCGCCGATGACTAGATTTAAGATTCAAATACTTATTACGACTCCATAAAAGAGCGGTTCCATAATGCAAATGAAGAGGACCAGAAAAAAAATTGTATTCCGATGTTTGTTTAACTTTGCTCCAAGCATATCTGTTTGAAAAAGTGTAATAACCTGTCTTTTTAAATTTGCAGAATTTCTTTGAGTTGTGAAATTAAATTGTCAGAATCAATTCGTCCACGATTTATGTAGATTGAGACCACTTCGTTTTATTTCAGTTCCTGGAAACTGTTTTAAATTCAAATGTAGGTTAAACGTGTTTGGAAAGAAGAGAAAATTATTACGTCCAGAAGGCCGGTGTATTGAAAATATTATGATAAAACGTAAAGTGTATAAAACCCTTTTTTTAGGCTATTCATTTCTCGCCCACTAAAATATATTACGTGAACAAATAAAGCCGTTTCTATCCGCTTTTAATAGGTGTAATTTTAGACTTAGCAAGCCGATAATATGCTAGTTTCCTTTGTCAGTATGATCTATAATTGATACCTCGTAAGAAAACTGATGGACCTGAAGCTTTCACTGAAGATAAACAAAGGTCTTACCCAGACAGCTATACAGCTCCAGTAAACCCGAAGGGCATCGTTTTTAACATACGCGGCATACTAAGTTGAAAACTGAAAACTCTTTGTGTCCTTTTCAAGTATGTTTAGAAAATGAACCGATCGAAGTTGAAGTGGATTTGCACTGGAAGGGAAGGTGCGTGTATTGAACGATTTTACCCATTTTGTGCCACTTACGGTCCGTAGCATAATCATACTGACTCATCGCAGGCGTGTCAGCGTTTTTCTCATTTCATAATTTTATTTTGCTAATTATGACGTTTATTAAGACTAGCGTCTATTTTTTTAGCATTATTCAATAATTATGCCCACAATTATTGCAGCTCCTTAAAAAATATGTGCGTTTGAGTAATTCCAACACCAACATCGAATGTTGGTTTTATAAATCCTAAATATTATCTGCTTTTTTTCCAATATCGGTCTATTGTTGTGTGCTTTTGAATATAAACTGCCTGTGGCCAAGATCCTATGCTCGTCCTTAGCGATGCGACTTCTATTTTATTCTCAATCGATACGTGAACATGTGGACGTGTCAGTTCTTATGATAGTGGTACAATTTCAGTTTTCTTTACAATCCTAAGATTAACCAATAAGGTCTCTATCAGATTTAAATTAAAAACGTCTTGTTTCATTTCAACTATTTCTGTTTTATTTTGATAACACTCTGTTTCTTGTATTTCTTTCATATTCAATGATAACTTATAATAATAATAATAATAATAGATAATAATAGTAATAATATGTCGATTATGTCGATATATATGTATATGTATATGCTGTTATTATTAATTAATATTTTCATATTTGTTTAACATACTATATGATATATTCTTTAATGTACAATCTTTATAAATATTTTGTCAATTTTTCTTTCTTTTTTTTTAGAATAACGTTTGTGTGTGTGTGTGTTTTCACTTTTTAATTTATTGTAATATTTATAAATGATAATGTATATATATTTGTGTGAATTACAATAAAGTCAAGTGTTTAATTATCATTAGTTTTTTTTATCTATAAAATTGTTATAGGGGTAAGTATGTACGAGTATGTATATAATAATAATTATTCAACAAAGAAAAAGATTGATTGTTATGCTATACGTATTATATTAAATTATTAAATTGTATTCAAATAAGGCAAAATGGATGTTAAATAAAAATGGTTATCAAATAAAATACCTTAATGGTATTATGAATAATGACTATTCATTTCATTGATTTTGTGTTTGTGGTTTAGTTGCAAATGAAATTTAAAAATAAATAATATATGCAATTAAATGTATGTATGTATAAATGTTGTAAATATGTTTATATAGCACCTTCATTTTCCCCATTCTCAGAAAATTTGAAAACATAACTTATATTTTTTTTGTAACAATTGCTTTAAAATGCTATATAAAACATTTTTGTTCGATTTCTTTTTCGTGTAATTTAAGAACATATTTTATGAAAAAATTATATTTAAGTATGGTTGTTACTAAACTATATGATTTTTTTGTACATTATTAGAAAAACTAAACTTAATATAAACTAGATGTAATTGTTGTTGTTGTTTTTTAATTTAAATCGTTGTTTTTGTTTTAATTATACAATTGTTGGATTTCTTTCGCCAAATCATCAGATTTATGGTTAAATGTTTAAATTGTGTTTAACGTTTTCCTTGCATTTATTTTCAGTTTCCAATTACGATTTATTTTTATAATATTTTTTTGTTATTTTCAGTTTCCAATTACGATTTATTTTTAGAATATTTTTTTTTTTTATTTTCAGTTTCCAATTACGATTTCTTTTTAAAATATTTTGTGTTAATGATTTTTGTCCATATAATTTCATTTATTATTTCATTTACGCTTAGTGTCATCCTCATGAAGTTGTTAATTTTTTGTTTTTAATTTTGTTTAATTGCTGGGCGTAATTGACTTACACATAAATACATATTTTTTCTATTTGTTTCATTCAAACATCATGTAATTGGGAATTTTGCCAACAATTGTTGTTACATTCTGATTGATTGAATGCATGTTTGCATATTTTATGTAGGCGTGTGTATTTTTTTATAGGTACATGGAAATTGCAATGTTATATTTAAAATTTATTTTGTTTAAGTCATATGAAATGATGTTTACATATATATAAATATATATTTATATATAACATACTTGCTTTTTAAAGCATGTGTTATGTATCTGGAAATATATGTAGAATTATGTTTATATATATAAATTATTATTGCCCCTTACGTAGAACCGACACTTTTCAGTAATTATACGACATATGTAGGGGTATTCAAAATGTGCGTATGCAAAAAAAAATCCATGAATTCAAATAAAAAAAAAATTGCATAAATTAAAACAACGCGAAGTATAATTATAAATTACTGTTAAATTAAAATTATAACAAGTTTATGTACAACGCTCAGCATAAGTTCAGTTTTCCTTCTTTGTTTAAAAGGAGTAAATTAATTAGATGATTTAAAACCGTTCTAGCCTTCTCATCAGCAAAATGTTCTCTTCACGAAGAAAAAATTCCACGAGGCATTGTTCGCTCGTGAAAAAAATTAGCGGTAACAAAGAGGTTGACGTTGCCACATAAGAAAATGTTCGATCAGTAATCATTCTTAATAAAACAAATCCATGTTTCCGATTTTGGAACGTAAGCAGATACAATTTTCATTTTTTTTATAGAATTTTTCTTTAGATATACTGAATTTGTAGTTAAAGGTTCTTTATCATTTTTACTATAGAAACAAAGAAACGTTTACACATTTCAAGAAGCGGCAATTTTTGTGAGTTTGATTAGTTTTACGAAATGGTTGACTTTGAGGCAACCCAAAGAGAGAGGGATTGCCATTGCCATTTAAAGCAGCAAATATGGGTCTATGTCTGAGAACTAGATTAAGTCACACAATATAAACATTCGAGGAACGCATAAAAACTACGAGAAGCTTTACGATTTGCTTAACCATTTTTGTTATTGAAGGCGTTTTATTTATTTATTATTATTATTTTATTTATTTATTTTTTGTTTTTGAATATCTTTAAATATTACAGATTAATGCAAATTCAATATCTATACGTCAGACTGGCTCTGTGTTTACAAGAAAATCGACTTGAAACAAAATTTGTTATAACTTTGGAAACGTGCTAAATTTAAAATCGCACTTGGATGATACTGATGAAATCAATATTTACAGATAATATACTTCACTTAATTTAGTTTTGCAAACACAAGCATTTTATATCTTTGTTGAATAGAGAGTGTGGAGAAAAGTTTGCATACGAGTGATATCTATCACTATAGAAAATGTTCAAAACTGCTGTCAAATGCTTTCAGGGGAAAATTTTAATAAAACAAAAATGAAAAGCCAAAAAAAAAAAAAAAAAAAAAAATGTGGAATAAAATAAAATGGAGCTTTGCAAATGCTGTCCAAAATTGTTCCAAAATCGGCAAAATAAAAAATTGTTTAAATAAAAATATATTTATAACTCGGAAACGAAGCGTCTAATTTAAGAAAGAAACATAAATCTTGTAACTCCTATTAAGTTCATACTCTATGAAGTGTAGTCAGCAAAATGTTTTACCAGCAATTTTTGCAAAAAAAAAGTCGCTTATAGAAAATTATCGGTAGAGCATCACTATAAAATAGAATATTTTCACAAATTTTCGGCTTTATATATTGGATTTTAGATTTACACATATAGTCAAAATAATAAGTACACCCTATATTTTTCTTTTAAAGGCTCGTAGACGAAAATTTATTTAAATTAAAAGAAAAACAAATACTAATTTCTTTTGTTATAACATTAGAAATAAAATAAATATTAAAACAATAACAAGAAACCAAAATTAAATTCAATATTTTTCAAAAAGTAAGAAATTAATCAAAAAACATTGGACAAAATAATAAGTACATTTAGTTAAATTAACCAAAAAAAGAAAAAAATCAAGTTTTCTTTGCTGAATTGGCTGGTTCTTTATTTATTTTCAATTATTTTGTTGACTCTTTTTGGCATGCTAGCAATAAGCTTCCTGCAGGTTTCTACTGGTATTTCATACCAAGTTTTTTGAACAAAATTCCATAACTGATCCTTATTTTTAAGAACCTCCTTTCCAATTCTTTGTTTCAACTCTCCCCAAAGGTTTTCGATTGGATTAAAGTCCGGAGATTGACTTGGCCAGTCAAGAACGGCAACATTATTATCTTGGAACCAATCCTTTACTTTTATCCTGCTGGAATGTTCATCTAAGAGGCAATTTTTTTTACACCATAGTTCAACATCGTATTTTCCAAGATATCTTTATAGTGGAATCTGGTCATAGTGTCGGTAATTCGATGTATCGGACCGACACCATACCACAAGAAACAACCCCGGACCATAATATTGCTGCCACAGTGCTTGACCATCCTCTTTGTAAAACAAATGTTGAATTCCTTATCCTTAGGGCGTCGAACATTCTGGACACAGTTGTTTTCAAATATATTAATTTTTGTTTAATCGCTCCAAAAAATGTTTCGATATTTTTTTCTCCGTCTCCTCCGGACCAATTGAAATGACTTCTTGCAAACCCCAATCCAGGCTTTACATTTTTTTTTTATCTAAGCAAAGGCACTCTTCTGGCTATCCGTCCTGGAAAATGTGCTTCTTGTAGCCTACGACGAACCGTTCGCGATGAAATTACATTCCCAATTTTAGCTGAAATTCCTCTTGAAAACACAAACGGGTCCTTCTCGCAAGTGTTACAATACGGATATCTTTTGTTTTTGAAGTTTTTTTTTGGGTCTACCGCAAGTTTCGACGAGGTTATTAGGCTTTAAAGCATTTTGTACAAAAAATAACGACCGATTCATAGTTTCTGCTATAGAACGAAGACTTTGGCCACTTTCTCTTAGTCTTGAAACAATTTTTCTCACCTCCGGAGAACAATGACTTTTTCGACCCATTGCTGATTTTATACAAATATATTTTGTTATGAATACAGATAAACAACAGTAAAATAAATAGCCTTTCCAAAAGGACTACAACAGACTGCGACAATATTAAAGAATTAAGCAACGTATTTATTATTTTGACCACGTACTGAAATCACACCTGAACAAAACTAACTCACAATGAAAACAAAGGCGAAGCCCCCAGTTTTGTTTTTACTTTTAAAGGCATTAACATATTAAAGTTATTTAAATAAAAAAGAATTGTCATGTTTAATTTCTGTTGAAGTAACTAAAATTAAACATAAAACAAAATTGAGCAGGTGTACTTATTTTTTCGACCATATGTGTAGATGTTAACGCTTTTTTATTTTTGGAAATTTTTAAAACTTGTTTATTGATGCCATGCTGATGTTCACTCTAGGTGGAAGCCAAGGAAGTCAATTTTGTTTATTTTGGCAATTTTAAAAGTTTTTGTTTCCATATAAAATCTGCCACTTTGCCCAGCTCCCTTAGAACCCGATTTTGGAGTTTTTAGTTTTTCAAAATCTGCAAAATTTACTTAGTTTAGTTCCTTTTATAGATATACCAATTGAAAGAAATGTTGAACTATCGTATTAACATTAAAGAAGCTGTACTCATAACCGAAATTGTCTTGAACAAACAGAATACATTCGAAAGTAATTATACCTTCATTCGAAAGAGCGAAAGTAAATATCATTATCAGTATCGAATAGTGGTCCGCTCATAAAAAAAATACACTAATTCGATAAGGCAGAAGTGACGATTGTGAAGTATCCGTTTTTGTTAAGGTCTATTTTTATGCTTTGATATTCGAAAGCTATTTTAAAAGTACGTATTCGAAATGTTTCGTAGTAGAATATTTTCATGCAGGACTCCAGTATATACCAAGTGTTTTTATAGACAATACGAAATAATCTTAGAATTGTTCTACTAGAACTAAACACGTAATACAGCAGTTTAGATTTGATAACTTATCTCCGCATAAAATGTAAATAGACGTAACTGCCACAAAAAATTGAACATTGGGCTATTTTAAGTTTTAGGGAAAACGATAATAAATCGTACCCCCCATCTTGTATTATATACAGATTTCAAAAATGAATTTATACACATATTTTTTATTAAAAGAAGGTTTGTTAAACTATTTTTCATTTTATGTGATGATATACTATGAATTTCCACAGATGCAAGTCTGATATGACATAATGTTACGAATGATTGCTAACAATAGTAATAGCTTAGATTAAACCAATAGATTATTTTGAAAACATATTTAGCTGTGGCCCGAGAAAACTATTTCGGAGAAATCTGCTAAAAAACGATTAATGTAATTTCTGCAAAATGTGTGCACATAAGATATCGAGAACTATAGCTGATCTAGAAATATAAACATCAGTTGTGAAATCATCGTATCCTATTCGTATACAAAATTGCCTTATGAGACAATTTTTATGCACTAAAAACTGCCACAATATATGAAATTTATTAGAACCTGGGATGGCAATAACTTTTAGTAAGAGGGCAAGAGCAAGAAAAATTACAGTCAGTTACAATAAGACCAAAACGATATTTGTGTAGAGAAAAGTAACAAAATAAAAATCTATCATACAGGTATGTGATTAATTGTTCATGTCATATATAAAGACTATTCCAAGAATATCTATATTTTCTTCTGTTCTAATATTTTAAATTTATTAAGCGAAATTATTAAAGTGCTCTTCCTAATATAAGTTATGTACGAATTCATCTTCATCTTCAAATGTTTGTTGATAAATGTATGCTATAACAATACTAGGATTTTAGGTTTTAGTTTTTGTCCTTTTCCAGCATTTAGGATGTTCAATAACAATGACTATGTAAATTTGTAGTTAGCACTGTTCGAGCTGTATACATACATATATTTGTATAGTATTTATATTATAAAGTATTTTCCACCAAGGTAAACCACGCACACAATTCGTGTTCGTACATTCATGAAAAAGATATATAAAATGAATGAAATGAAATTTTAAATGATAATAAATAGTATTTTATTTTGGCTATATATTGCAGTTGGGGAAATCTGATGATAATCTTAAATATCTATTGTAGTTTTTCTCAAATAACAATTTCATTTGTAATATCCTGCAATATAAATGAAAAGTCTCAATTGAAAGTTTCTCAATTATAAATAGAAAATTTAATTTCCAATTGGAAATGGTAGAGTCTTTTAAGCAATTGGGGCAATTTCATTATAATTGATTTAATTAATTAATGAAAATTTATCAATACTATTGAATGATAATGAAATTTTTTAAGAAAATGGCAATAAAATTTCAACGGATTTTAAATGGGAAATCCTGCTATTTATAGCGAGAAACGACCAGAGTCCCTATTCTGAATGTAACTAAAGGGGAATGCTGAAAATCATAGCCTTACCAATGCTCATTGTCACGATATAAGCGAAAATAAGTCAACTAATTTCTTCGAATAAAGAAAACGTTTCTTTTGAATTCACTACAAAGTGATGTGTCATTTAATATTACATACTGCATAGCAACATTTCTTGTCATCTAGGAGAGAGAAAGTGTCTACATCCAGAATTATACAACGGCAAAAGTTGCTCATTTCAGGCATTTAATGGCTTATGAATTGTTATTTACCAAATCGTATAAGAAAATATCCTTTGATACGATTTTTTTTAGCAAGCTTCGAGAAACATTCGCCTTTCAAAATCATTTTTTATTCGCGAAGTGTATATTTAAATCGATGTGTTGTTTTGGAATTGATTTAATATATTTTACTGCTTGGCATCTAGTTATAAGGACCTTCGAAAATACTTTGAGGCTATTGAGTTAAAATATAACATGGCATTTTTATTGCATGCCATTTCCATAGATTTGAATTTTTGTTTAAATTTTTGAAGATGATTTTTTTTTTCAAAATTATTTACAAATTAGTTAAAAAAAAAGTTTTCTGCAAAATTATAACCTCTGATTAATAGTTGTGTAATTGAATGGTGAAATCGGATGTCCTGGAATTGTTTATCTCATTTAATGAAGTAGATATGATTATATTTAAAGCACGATTATACCCATTTATTAAAAATCTGTCGGTTCTGTACCTTTTTTTAACATTTTCGAGCCATAACGTACTTTGTAGCAAACAATATGTAATTACCAGAAAAAATGTTTACAAAGAATACGAATTTTGGGGGAAAAATTTAACGTAATAAAATCTAAAAATCAAAAAATTTAAACAAAAATTGAAAATTGCCAAAAGACCATGAGATCATCATCATCTCCAGCCTTGAAGTGCGTTCAAAAGTCTTCGTAGTTAGGGATCAATCAGTAACATCCGTTAAATCAATTCCAAAATACAATGATTCGAATACAGCAGAATTTCCAAAATTTTGAGAAATTTTAAACATCTATATTGTTCCCGAAAAATTAGAGGTTTTTTCCTAAGAATTCGTTAAACTAGTTTTAAACGAAGAATGTTTTTTTGTAGTTTTCAAAAAAAAATTACACTTAGGTTATCTTTTTTTTGGCTGGTTTAGCATGAAATTTTCACAAAATCTTTAAAATATTTCGTCTCAATTACTAGTTATTCCCTTTTTGCTGTATTAATACGAATTGTGTGCATCGTACCATTTCAATGGAATTTTGGTTTTTCAATTTTGCATTGATTCTCGCTTTCATTTGATAGTTTATTATGGTTTTTTTGGTGTTCTTTAAGAATGTTAAATTTTTTGCTTTGTAGTTTTCTTTTTTCTTATACTCGTAGTTTTTTATAATGGTCATAATGATATGTTGAATTATATTTGTTTTTGTGATTTTTTTTTGTTTGAAAAATAAAATAACTTTTTTCTCGTTCATTAATTTTGATAACTTTTTCATACATTTGCTGCTACAGGGGTATTCTTAGGCCATAGATGTAGATAGATATTACACATGTGTACATATGTAATTTGTTTAGTCTTCTGTAATTTAACAATTTCTAAGGATATCTTTACATTTTTTACCATCTTTATTTTATTGGTGTACAAATCAAAATGAATGTTTATAGTCTTCTTCTTTTTTTGTAGTGAATGTTTAATAAATAATAAATATTATCAGTCAATTAAGAAGCTGCTTGTATTTGTTGAAATATTATGTTATTGTTATTGTGTTTTTTGTTCTGAATTGATTGCAATATGTTCTCTTTTTGTTTTACGTAACAATTTTAGGAAGTTTTTCTTTCTTTGTTTATCATTTATATATATAAGTATATGTATATGTAAATGTTATATGTAAATTTATTTATTAAAGTCTATTTTAAAAAAGGTTTATTTAACTTGTGTCTTGCATTGATTTCATAATTATTTAATTTTGTGGGATTCATATAAGATAAATGCATTATTTTTTTCATCTGGTTGTTGTAGTAGTTCAGAGTAAAATAAAAAAAAATAACTTTTTAGGTAGAATATTTAAAAATTGTTGCGTATTTACTACTCATATATATCCATAAATTGTTACTTTTTCATTTGTATGAGATGGCTTTATTGGTTGTTTACGAGAAATAGTTATCGCGCTTTTGATATATCGGCAGTGGATCACTTGGCGATTCGGATTTACGTCTGCCATCGTCATCGTCGTCATTATCAGCGCAGCCTTGATTGGTGGCTACATCGTCTTTAGCATCTGCATCATTGCCATCATTACCAGCTTTCGACATCGCTTTCTCTATTAGACAAAATAATATGGAACAAAATAAAAATTAAAATATATTGGACAATTTTTACTATAGTTTTTGTTATTTTGTATTTGGAAATATTTCAGAAGTCATTGTAGTACATAAAAAATCCATTACACCGTGTATTTAATTTGGTTATTTGGGGGGGGGGAAATTGAATATATTTATAATTATAGTGTACTTACACCTTGGGTTTTGGTATAGTGTTGGACTTGGTGACTGTTATATTTTGTTAGTGTTCATAAAATCATGTAAATTGCTAGTATTTTTACCTATTGCATATAGAAAATTCAGACTAGAATTATTTATCAGACGGACCAGGGACGGAAAGTGTTTGGCGTCAAACTTGATCAAATGTGAAATATCCTGCTAGAATTTTAGTACAGTTCTAAGATCATAATTTGTAAGTTCCTTAATTTACATTTTTCGAAACGGATCAGGGACTGAAGATGTTTAATGTCAAATCTGTATCCTTAGCGAAACTTTAAAGTATCCTGCCAGTATTTTAGCTTAGTTTTCTTAGAATGACATCGGAATTTCTTTAAATTTAGATTTAGGCTAGCTTAAGCATTGAATGTGAATAATGGAAGCGTAATGGGAATGTAACAGACCATAATTGCGTAGTCATTGAGAACGAAGGAAGCAAAGAATGCGGAAAGTAATGTTTTCAGTGACAGCATAAGTAAAACCAAGCTATGTACTATAATACCTATGGCCAGGTTTATAAGTCGAAACGGATTTTATTGTTTTTTGTATGTTTTCAGTAAACAGATACATAGAAGGAACGCATTGGACAGGTTGCTTTTGCCTAAACGCTTTACCCCTATTCAATCAGCTTTTGATTTGATTTTGCAAAAATCCTAAAATTATGCATCCCTCGTTTAATCAATAAAAAAAGATCCTTATACGAGTATGGATGATATTTTGTGCAGAGCTACAAAAAATAGCTCAGTTCGGTTGCCTTCATGCTCTGGAAATAATAAAATATTTTAGTTTTAAGTTTATATACGAATCACTACGCTATACTTTTTGAATATTCAAATTTTTTTTTAATTTTGGAAATTTGCTATCATATTTCAAATTCTGAGAGCGAATCACCTCTAAAAAAATTCTTACAAGGATTGACTCTGGTTGAAAGTCGATAGTTTTTTTTTTTTTGGCAAAAATAAAGGAAGGAAGGCTTGAGAATGTTTCTCATAAGTAAATACTTGTAATGTTATTCAAATCAGAAATTAAGTTGAGAGTTTCAGATGCATAAGACTTGATAAACTGTTCACAATCATTATACTAAGTCTGTCACTGAAGATCCGGGACGTGATTTGAAATAGCTATAAAAACAGCCTGACATTATGAGAATATTTTTTCCTTCTTTCTTTGAAAAATAAAAAAAAAAAAAAAAAACTTAATAGTCTTGAGCTTAAATAAACATAAAGAAAACAGTTGTAATACACAGACCGAACTAAACACAAACAAGTGAATGTATATCCTTATATAAATAATACAAGTTGACCCAATATTGACGCCGTGGAATGGTTTAAACAAATTCGTGTACAAAGAATTTGGGAAAACGCCTTATTTTGGTTAGTTTTAATTTTTGATATATAAAGCTTCGGAGAAAAAAATATGCGCAATTTAGTATGATTTGTCTGTTATTATTTAGTACATGGCGCGATGGTCGGTACACGCGACTATCGTTCGCATGATCGCATGATCAACCCCACATGCACCTACTTTTCACTATTTGAGCGATGAAACACTTCGAGTAGTCGACTAATCGACAAGTTTTGTAAATGCTTCTCAGACTGTGACATTCGGAATCGTCATTAAGCTGTGTAAGTCCCATTGAGTGTGTATACAAATAGAATGCGTGTAAGCTCACTGAAACTGGGAAGCTTCCCTTCTAGTCATTCATGAGATGCAAGGGAATTTATTTTATGTGAAACACTAATTTTTGAATGGTGGTGGTCCATTGATTTCAGTGGCCCTGTTGTCTTTTTTTAATATCTGTTTTAATTTCTGAGACAACATATATGCTAGAATGACTTTATGGTACATCGTAAAAGACGATTTGTAGTAAAAATCAGTAGAAAAAATTCAGTCAGGCGAATTGCTACACCCTTTTACATTGTTGCAAAAGTGTGCAGAGTGCCAGAAGAGGCGTTGTAAAGGTTGATATAAATAAATACTCTGAAGCAATGCACAATTCGGAAATTAGTGTAGTTTAATGAATCCACAAGGGTTAAATTAGGCAATTTGTATGGACCGACCAAGCGGCATCCACCAAGCGTTATATTAAATATTATTGGTAAACGCTAACGGAAAGAAATTAAATGTCTCTAAATCGTATATTTGTACGGGATGTTGGCGAATGGACGCGGTATCACGGTCCATTTTCATTTTCAGAGTAAAGTTTATCAAACGCCAAATTTCTGTTTGGCCCAAATATTTTTAGCTCCATATCTTCCAACTGATCATTTCTAAGTTATAAATCGGAAGGGGCGCGGTTGCCAGGTCGAATTTCTCAAGTTTTACAATCATGCATTGAAAAATCTCTCAATTTGTATAGAGGCCATCAAAAGGGATATGACAATATGAACCATAATTATCTTCAGATACTACTTTAGCAGATGTTTAATATGTACTAAATATATATAGATATGGTATAGCTGATTTAATTCAATTCTACCAAGATTTACAGGCTAAAGCAATGGACAAAAATTCTTGTTTCTGCAGCCCACGAGTCAGGAGTTACAGGGATAACATAGAAGATAAGAAAATCGGATGATTTGATTGCAAGGCACGACTATGCGGTCCATTTTCATTTCAAGGCACTACTTTAGCATACTCTAAAGCTGTACATAATGCGATTACATATAGTGCAACCGCATACAATCAGTTTGCAGAAGGGACATAACCGATACATTTGCTTTTTCGGAACATCGTTCAGGTGGATCAACATAATTCATTTACCATT
This sequence comes from Philornis downsi, assembly GCA_019455685.1. Classification (NCBI taxonomy): domain Eukaryota; kingdom Metazoa; phylum Arthropoda; class Insecta; order Diptera; family Muscidae; genus Philornis; species Philornis downsi. Next base: position 211,085 of record JAHXMU010026596.1, read on the forward strand.
CACGGCTTCCATGTGGGAAAATATTAGGTTGTGTCAAATTTTACGACGTTTCATTGAGATTTTCGTAGTTAACGTGTCTGTGGGTCAGACTTCCAGCTAGCCAGACAGACGGATATCGCTCAATCGATATAAAAAGGTATTGAAACACATTTCGTTAAAAGAAACTTGGTGTCTTAGACGTTTCATTCTGGGCATAAAATTTTAGAGTATCAAATAATATATAACAACTTCATACCTTCTGGTAAAAGTATAATTATAGGCTATAGAAGAAAAAAGCTGGTTTTTGTATATCGCTTATTTTGTCGTATATCACGAACTGAAACAGATGTAGTAATGAGGAAAGTAATTTTGGAATATAGTGGTAATTTCAGATTACAGCACTCAACACGTCAAATATTACAATATTAGTATTTTCCGCCATATATAGTGTTGGAAAACTTATCTTTATGAAGTACCCAATTGCGGTTCTTTCTAAATTCACAATTTGTTTCAATCCTCAACAGATGTAGAGAATTTAATTCAGCGCTTGAAGGGGATTGAAATAGGAAAATAATGCGATAAACATAGCATCATCACCTAGAAAAAACAATTGAATCTTATGTAGCCAAATTAGACGAGCAAAATAGAAATAGAAAGAAATTTTTGGATGCTCATATTTTTAGAAGTACAAAAGGGACGAAGGCCTAACAAAAGGATGAATTTGAAAACACAAAAAACTGGGGTTCAGGCATATGTCCAAATTGGTATTTAAGGGTAAAGAGGGAGCAAAGGACAAACATAACACAATCATCTAAAACAAATGACTGATGTTGAAATCTGCAAAATTGTGTAAAGAATTTCATGCTCTTCTTGGGTAAAAAACGAAAGGTGACAAAAATTGTAATTTTGCTCAAAACAAACGGCAGGCGATGAGAATTAAGTAAATTGATGTAGATATCCCTCCTGCATCGTGAAAATTCGAATTTCGTATTTTCAGTTAAGACGCCGCCCGTACACTCACCTGAGACAGACAGCTGAAAATATGATTATTATTTTCAAATTTGTAGCATCTATCAGGATATACCTAAAACACATGAATGAGATAGATATGAGAAAGAGCTTTTCACATTCACTGAGCTTACACGCATTCTGTTTTTAGACTCACTCAACGGGATTTATAGTTTAGCAACGATTGCGAACGTCACAGTTTGAAAAGCATTAAGCAGACTTGCCGATTACTCGAGTACTCGAAATATTCGTCAGACATCTTAAGGTGACCACCGCACAAATAATGATAGGTGGTTGTACGCAGGTTTGAAACTTACGATGCCAAATTACCAAAATTAAGGATCACGTTTCTCTTATGGCGTTTGCGCTCTATAAAATGGAATTTTCCAAATTTACATTTTCAGGGGAAATCTCCCGAAAAAAAGGACGTCATCGTCTAACCAAATATTATTGTAAAAGGCGGACTGAATTGCCCGAAATGCGACAATCTCAGTTCTCGCATCAAATGGTTGAGGTCAGAATCGTAAAAATTGATAAAAATGCTTCTACTGGCAGCGGTAAATAAATTTAAGAGGAATTCAATTTCCGATTTTATATTTAGGAAAGTGAAACAACTTGAACGGGTCCTTGCTATTAAATAATTATGTCCTAGACTTTTCTTTAGATAAATGTAATTGGATTAAAGCGATTCTACTCTGTCTAGACTTTTTTATAGTGGTGTTATATACAGGAGTCTAATAAACTATGCAGTATAAAGCTTATCAACATTTACTAGGGCAGGCATTGTAGTTTTGCTGATTTTTTTTTTTTTTTTGATAACTATAAAACTTCAAAAGAGTTAGTGGTTTTTAATATTTTAAAATGCTTGGTGCAAAAGGTGAGTGGAGAAGCATATAGAACTGTTTTTTGGCTACTAAATATATTAAATTAACTTATAAATTGTGCAAATAATACGCTTAATTAAAATTCACCTTAAAATTTGCTTGTAACGAGTGCTTGGTATAGATCTACTAGGAGTAAAGCTATTTCAAATTTTCTATCACGTCCAAGCTTTGGTATGTTTATTTTTGTAAACCTGTTGGCCGATAAAAGATAATTGAAGGGTTATCGTGGAGCTTGATATCTTGCATATGCTTTCTGTGGCACAAATATCCCTGTTTTAACATTCCCAAATGGAATTTTGCGGAAAAGCTGCTTACCACACAAGCAAAATGAGAATAACGAAAATTGCGTTTGGACTCCACATCATGTTTAAGATGGAAACATTATTGTAACGGATGGCTTCAATTGATGCTATCACAAAAATCGTTAAACTCGCCTTTTCACCTTTTTCTGATAGTCATAATTGCAAATATTTATTACATTGTTGTGAATATGGTCCCATACATATATGATGGGTTATCCATTTAGTGGTTTAAAAACCGCCGATCTGTCAGCTGTTTGCCATTTACGAATATGAATCGTTTAACAATCGAAGGGCGCGTAAAAATAGTTAAAACTTACTACAAACGTTGTTATTCAAACGTGTGAAGTTTTCTTGCATTACAGGGTGATTATGGTCGTCATAATTGACCTGCTGTACAAAGGCAAGGTTATAAAGAAATTTGAAGAGATTGGAAGCGTTCCAGATGTGGTCACGCTTGTGCATCATCGCAATGTACGCACTGACGAAAATATCGTTTATGTTAATGAGAGTGGCAGATAATCCAAATTTGTCGATTCCACGGCGTTTTCAGCATTCGGGCCCACCTTTCGGCTCGTTATTGCATCCTTTGCATTTGGACTTGCACTTCGATCCATATAGAGTTCAACTTACGTAAGAATTAAAGCCGACTGACCATTCGCAACGCCGTAGATATGCTGATTGAGCGCTACAGCTACAGGCTTTCAATGCAATTTTTCGAACAAAAGTTTCTTCATCGATGAAGCTCATTTCTCACTCGGTAGTTACGTGAACTTGCAAAATTGTAGCATATGGGCCTCGGAAAACCAGAAGTGATTGTGGAAAAGCCATTGCATCCAGAAAAAGTGACTGTTTGTTGCGCATTATGATCTGAAGGTGCCACTGGGTCGTTTCTTTTGAAAATGACACTGGATAAACCTTTTCCGTCCATTCAGAGCTTTATGGCCACATGATATCTGACCTTTTTTTGGCCTGCAATTAAACAATTTGAACTGGACGATATATGGTTTCAACAAAACGGTGCCACGAGCCATATAACACGACTGGTTTTGGCTTTATTGCACGCGAAGTTTCCAAAAAGGGTAATTTCACGTTTTGGTGACGTCAATTGGCCACCAAGATCATACAAATTGATGCCGTAAAACAGCGTGGATAATCTCCAAACGTTGTAGCATTTGAAACCCAACATTCGTCAAGTTATTGACGAGATACCGCCTGAAATGTGCGAAAAAAATTTCAAATGACATTGTATTTCGTACATAATGGCAAGGTCCAAGCATTACAATGAAATACAAGTTTCATCGAAATCATAGCTTTATGTGTCTTTTATTTAACTTGATTTTGAAACCGAAAAATAGATAACCCTTTATGTATAGACGGTAGAAGTAAAAGGAAATCTACTAATTGTTCATGACATTGAAGGCTTTATTTAGCATAATTAGAATGATCCGATTTAAGTCAAATATAAACCGTTTTGTGCGATAAATTTTAACCATTTTGAACGAGGTTCCGATGAACGTGGCTTATCGCTGTTCCGATGGGACACAATTACTCTCCTATTGACCAAAGTTGGCCGCTTGTGGCCGATTATTTCGTTCAGATGGTGCAATTGTTGGCAATACAAGTCCGAATGAAGAGTTTATCCGTAGGGGAGCAGATTGATTCTCTGTCAATCCCATCAAACACACAGAAAAACGTTCCTGACAGTCAATCCTGGCATAACAATCATTTACGCCGATTCGCCGCGTTTTAACCAAGATCTTCTTGAAGCTGTCGTAGGTGACCCAATTCTCACTTTTCAGCAGTCGCTAATCTATACAGAAATGAGTCGATTTTCTAGTGATTCACCGGCAGATGACAATTCGGTCCATGAAGTTATTTGCGATAACTCGTGTGACGATTTCTATTATTCTATCTACATTTTCAATTGGATTTTTGACATCAAAATTACCGAGTAGAATCGTGGAAACCAAAAATGCACGCGATTGGCTATTACAGTATCAGGACCATAGATATTATTAACCTTTCTGCCTTTTCGCCTTTGTCGAAGAAAAACTGTAAAATAAGGGGCATTTCCTCCTTTCTGGTGTCCTTTTTTGACGCGCGTTCAAACAATACTGAGTCAAGCAATCACAAATCAATCTGATTAGTTTTTTGACTACGAAATCTATAGTTCTAACGCCATTTAGGGTAACCCGATCGCAAAAGCGCGAGATATAAATTACTACATCCGTCTATTGATAAAATACTGGATTTGTTTTTACCACATCTTATATAGAAAAATAAATCTGTTTCTTTTTTAGGGGGTCAGAGGGGATGCAGCAAATATCATAAAATTGAGGCGTGTGTGTACTTTGGGTGTTCATCTAAACTTGTAATAAAGAGTGCTTAATATTTGACTTCTTATCGCTTTTGAATATAATAAGTAGTAATTTAGTAGTTTATCCTAAAAAGTTCTCTTAGCTAATAGATGTGCACTATATATGTATAGTAAGTAGCAGTAATAGGTGTTGGTTAATGGATATACCGGTGCTTGAGGGGTTAACAAGTGTAGTGAGTTCAAGGTTTTCTGTTTTGAATTAATGATTTATGAAATTTTGCATACGAATTTAGATTGAAAATAAAATTTTGACAAGTTTTTTGATTACAGAAATTCATATACAGCAGTAAATAAAGTAAATAAAACTAAAGCCAACAATAGTTAAATTTTTGTATGAAGGAAATTGTTTAGAATCCAGCAAATTACAAAATATGCAACAATTTAAACGACAACACATTCGTAATAAATCTAATAACAATTGGCCATGGGTTTATTTGTAAACATATAGGAAAAAAAACAAACAATCTCAATTACATAACGATATATAAAGGATATTTTTAAGGACATTTTAAGTTGATTTATACAAACCTTGTTTCTTTTTGCGAGCTGTTACAAAATAGCATTCAGAGTTTTATAGCTTGATGTAGTATGTTCTTGTTGTTGTTGTTGTTATTGTTGTTGTAGTAGTAGTTGTTGTTGTTGACTGATTGTACAATTTTTGTTGTTTTGTTTAGCGAATTTTGGTTTGGTAGTGAGAAATTGGTTGTTGGTTTTCTGTGGGGTGGTGGTGGTTGGTCAACGTTTGTCCCGTACTTTATACGAGGTGCAGTACAGTAAGTAAGTAGCAGTGTCAGTAACTTCTAGAGTCGCAGTAAATAGTAAGTTTTTAGGAGTTGTTGCAGTCGTAGCAAAGTGGTTATAGCGATTAAATGCATGTTTAATATATGCTGGTATTTTTATGTATTTTTTATATGGTGGCTGGATTTGATTTGTTTTGCTATGAATCATGCTTTAAATTTCTTTTAGCGTGTGAATTGTTGTAGTACATCATGTTGTTGGAGAAGAAGAATTTGAATGGCTTTTCTTGTTTTTAGCTGTTTTTTTACGTTTCAAATGTTGTTCATGTTAAAGTTGATGTTGTTTTGAATTGTTTTTTTTTTTTTTTTTAGAAAGGGGAAAATGAGTTAGTTTTCTTTTTGACAAATTTGTTTAAGTTGATTTATAGAATTGTTTCTTTTTTCTTTTTGTAAAATTGCAAATGCATATGTTTATGTGCCAAAATTGTATGTAATGTAATTTCGTTTTGTATGAACTCTGGAATCAATGGCCAAGGCTTCTCCGTATGATGGTGCTTTTACTTATGAGCTTCTTGGATCTTTCAGATATGTTCATAATGAACAAAAACAACAAAACGCAATAAAAACGTAACGAAAAACAATGACAACATATGCTTTCCAAATAATGTTATGAGTTAGTTCGGCTAACAATCTAACGACTCAAAAACAAAACAGCAATTATTTGGGATTAGTTTGACTATGGGGATTGCCTAAAAAAAAGAAAAAGAATGCAAACGAAAAAATAAATTATAAACAAAAAATAAAATTACATAAAAACACAAAACATTAACAAATAAATTGGTTGCAAAATAGCAAACAAAATCAAAGCATAAGCACTTTTAGTTCCTTCATAACAATTTGTTAAGATGTTTTTAATCCTTTTAGCTGGATATAAAACATTGCTCGTTTACAGCAATCGTTTAAATATTTCAAAAATATATTTCATTTTTCATGTACTCGTATATACAGAAATATATTTTAATTTTCATTACAATATAAAACCAAGGCGCTAACTAATATTGCGGAATTTAACAAATATTTTCACAAACAACAAGTGTTATTTCCTAATAAAACTGATTTTTTTCTGATTACAAAATGTACAGTTCTTTATTTATTTTCCCAACTATAATATTTCTATTTGAAAATGAGAAAAGATAAAAACAAATTTTAATATTATTTCAAGTGTAATTCTATAATGTCCAGTCAATTACTACAACACAAGTAGAATGTTCAGTATGTTAGTTAAGGCAAATTGTACTCGGGAATTCAGTAGTTTTGGGACCCACCTTAAAACCATATTAGTCTTTAGTTTTAGGAAGCTATGTTTGCACTTTTACGCCGTACGTAAAGGGGGAGATTTAAGTTCTGGCTAATAAAACTTCTTTTAACACCACTACTACATGTACATTCAGCAATATTCAATTAAAGGCAGTTCTCACGAAACTTTGTTTGTAAGACAAACAGATCTGTAGATTGCGTTTGTTATTTTGCTTCTAGTTTTTGCCTCTTATACTGTAGGGTGGCGCATAAATAACGCTAAGATTTAATCAGTGAATACATTTTTTGTTTAAGTCTTTTTTTGTTTAAGTCTCTTTGCAGAAAATAATTCTTGTAAGTTTTTGCCTCTTATAATATAGGGTGGCGCATAAATAACGCTAAGATTTGATCAGTGATTTGGTGCGAAATTCAATTAAAGGTAATTACTTCTAAGTTTATTGATGAAAAGAGGGGGTTTTCCTGGTTTCATTCGATTCCAAATATTTTAAAGCAACTTAATTTTTAATAGCCAAACCAGATTAAATTTAAACTTAATTTAATCGGCCGACTTTGAGAGTAAATAATTTGGTCAAATGAAAGGATCATTACAACACAAATCATTCGAAGAGAAATAACTACAAATTGCAGCCATAGTTCTGGCGGGAATTAAGTTTTTTTCTGCAACGCATCCAAAATCGAATATCATCTGCTATTTGGCAGTGTTCACACTTTGAATAGATCTGGTTTTTTGCGGTTAACATGGAGTGGAAGCAAGCGTTGAAGAGTAGAAGATCCGCTGATCGTAATCTAAAAGTGATGAAAAATTGTATAATCATAGGTTAAATTGACATGGGCTTGTCATAGGAAGGAAGCTGTTGTTGTTTAACCCCTTTTCAGCAATGACACAACATTTCTTAGATCATTTCTCATGAAATTTTCTTCTTTTAATCACAATTCACATAAAACATTAATTTAAGTTTTTAAGGAACAGTAATTTTCTGCATCAGAAATAATAAAAAAATACTAAAAACGCTTACTGTTCTTTAATTTAATCGGTCCCTTTGATGTATTATAAGTAAAAAAGCATTTCAAGGAGCGGAAAATATGTTCAAACAGCATTTATGGAAACTATAAGAATATGGTTCTTTTTGTTGGTTACAGCCATAAAATTTGAAAATAGCCGAAACAAAACACATTTTTTTTGGGAAAAACGAACTATGAAAGACTAGATGGATTTAATTATTTTTAATAATTTTATAATTTATTTTTATTTTCTTCATTGATTTATATTGCCTTCAATTATAACAAGAGAAGATCCATGTGAACTATCTTTGAAGATATGAAGATATATATATATATATATATATATATATATGTGAAGATATTTCTGAAAAATAAACACATCATCCTGCAGGTTCAGTTGTTGTTTTTCGATGCCAAAATTTCAACACACTCGCGTTCCTTATTTGTTTTGAATAGTTCTTGAAAAAGCAAACAATACTTTCAGAATATATGTATACCAATTTCTTAAACTGAAAATATGTGGAGTAATTTGTCACATTGAATCGATTAATGACGGCAGTGGCAAATTTAGGTCGAAATAATTGCTTAGATCATGATCATGATCATGATAATCCATATTTCGCATTTCAAAACAGAACATTTTGAAAACGCAAATAAGTCTGATAGCCTTCTAGAATTCTTTTTTTTACAATATTTTTCCGAACAAAAAGTTTTCCTTTAATTGAACTTTAATTGAAGTTGCCTTTATTTGAATTTCACTGAGTGTACAAATTCATAGAAAACTGTTTTAATTACCGAGTATTATATACACTTTTCTTATATATAATATTCATGAGTTTTTGCGCAGAAAACACTTGAGTGCTTACTTTTCTAACTGGCTTTTCAAACTGAAATTGACCGAATTTTGTTTTTTTTTGTTCATGGGGAACATTTAAGCAACTAAATTATAGACAGTTGATATAAACAGTTTTTTTTTTAACTTTTTTAATGTTTTACTTCAAAAAAAAAAAAGTGAGAAAGTATAATTTTACGATTTTATTATTATTTTTTTATTTATTTAGTATCACATCAGGTATAGTATGACATCAAAGTATGTACTCTTGAAATGTTAATGTTGGAACATAACATTATAATATTATGACTTCGCAACACTGGTAATTTTTCACTAGGAAATCATGTTTCAACGATTTTTCCTCATGTAATTAAAACAGAGGCAAACTTAAAGTCTAAGTAAATATCCCAGTAAGTGACAATAAGCTTTTCGACAATGTTTAACAGTTTTCTGATTCCTTTTAATTTTCTTCATACCATCTAGAAGACGGCAATTCTTCATCGATTTTAATAATTCCCTTTAAAAGAAAGAGAACAAAATTGAATTTCGTTCTTTGAATATTTTTGAATTACTGCTTACAAAATATATTTCCACTTTTTTTGGAGAAAACACTGAAATAATTATGAAGTTTGAAATTGCCGTTATTTGCGATAGGACTGTATTTTAGTTACATAATGAAAGAATCATTATATTGATCTATTTCCTGTTCTCAGAATTTTTGGAATTCTCCATGTCCTCCCAGAAAACTACAACTTCTTCCCGGGTTCAGTCGTTTGAAACTACTGCAACATAAGCTACATTTTCGAAACTAATATAAATATTTCCATTTGCATAATAATTGGATAAAATATGATTATTAAATTGCGAAAAAGTACTCATAAACAATTTCCAGCCAGTATGCCAAAGTGCTCTAAACTAGTGCTTTAGCGATATCTTGTACAGGGGCGGTCCTAAAACTATCCGACCTGACGTATAGATAGTGCCAGCAGTTTGAAAAACTTATTTTGGTGAAAAGCGGCAACCTCATAAAACATATGTTTTAAGTTTCAAGGCATCACGTTGTTTAGTATTTTGATTTGAGAAATCAAAAGTAAACGATCTCAGAGCATTTGTAAACATGGACAAAATTGGTCACCGTTATGTAATTCAATATTTCCATTTGAAAGGTCTCAGTCCAACCAATATTAAAGCCGAGCTATATTCTACTCTGGGGCAGTGTGCTCCTTCGTTTACAACTGTAAAATATTGGGTAGCAGAGTCTATACGAGTACGTACGAGGTGCCAAAACGAACACCGCAGTTGCCGACCAATTGATCGTCGTCTGGAGGTGCATGAGCTATCAGAAATGATAGGCATTTCAAAAAGTGCTATACATCGTATATTGACCGATGATTTGAAGATTATAAAGCTGTGCACAAGATGAATGCCACGCTTACTTTCAATAGAGCAAAAACAGCGTCGTGAAGATGTTTCAGTAGACTGTTTCACCGCAATAGAGGGGAATTTTTGCATCGATTTATAACCATGGGTCCACAACATCCTGAAACAAAGGAACAGTCGAAGCAGTGGACTGGAATGGGAGAATCGTGACCAAAAAAGGCAAATACGGTTCAATATATAGGCAAAGTCATGGCATTAATTTTTTGGGATGCGCATGGGATTATTTTTATTGATTATCTTTGGAAAGGAAACACCGTCAACATTTAGGTCATGAAATTACGAAAAAAAAGCCACATTTGGCTTGTTTCATCAAGACAATGCTTCAGTTCACATATCCACCATTGTAACGGCCAAAATTAATTAATTACATTTCGAATTGTTTAGTCACGCACCTTATTCGCCAGATTTAGCTTCATCGGACTATTTCCTATCTCTAAACTTAAAAAAATGGTTCGGTTGGAAAAGATTTGCCAACAATGAAGATGTGGAGTCTACGGTTGATGGCTATTTTAAGGAGTTTGATAGTCTAGAAGCCATTGAATATCGCTGGAAAATGTGTGTCAAGTTAGAGGGAAATTATGTTGAAAAATAAAGAAAATTTTTCCAAAATTTGTTGTGCCTTTTTCGTTAAGTAGGCTAGTTTTAGCACCGCCCTCGTACATCTTTTATCTAATAAATAAAATAAATAGTCAAAAAATTTAAAGAGTTTCCATTGAACGCATTCGTTAGGAATTCTAAAATAGGTCTTCTCCAGTTCTTGTTTAGTATTGGAAAAATAATAGCTTGGAAGCATTGCCATATCAATTATTCGATCTCTCTATCGAAATACGCCCAAAAAAGCTCAAAAACGCGGCATTAAATAACAAAATTAAAAAACCCTGTGTTATATTTATAAAGAAATTGAGTTTAACATTTTGCTTTTGAAATTGTGAGTGCAGTAACTATAATTTTTTGACGCCACTTATAATTGAGATTTACGCATCATCATCTAATAATGAATGCAATATAATTCACAAAAATTCAAAAGATATTTGAATATTTGATATTGAATATTGTAAATATTTTTTTTAATATCTCTTGAATTTTAATATCTCTTGAATTTTTGTGAATTATATTGAATTCATTATTAGATGATGATGCCTAACTTCTTAATATCAAGTGGCGTCAACAAATTGCAGTTGTTGCACTCACAATTTCAAAAGCAAAATACTAAATTCAATTTCTTTTCTCAATAACAAGTAAAATATCTCAATATGAGTAGTAGACACCAAATCAATTTTCTCAAATCGAAAATCAAATGTTTAATTCGAAATGGTCGTTTTCCAAAATTACCAGAATATGAAATAAACCCTTCTCAATTTCAAATGGAAATGTATTAATATTAAATTAGTATATTTGGTAGTAAATGACAACGGTATACTCGTACTCTGAAACTTGTTATCGAATTTCTTTTTTCTAATAGACGACAGATAAAAATGGTTTTTAATCTGCTTGTCCAATTTAAAATCGTATAATACATCAATATTTTGTAAAAATTATACATGGAGAAAATTCAATACCATTGAAGTTCGATTACAATTGTTTATCAATCAATGATTAATGATTTTGAAACTATATTATTTGAAGTAATTTTAATGAAATCACACCAATTTTCAAAAAACATTTGTTGACACTAAATTTTATTTTACTTTGAAATACGTACTGCCAAAAAAGCACCGGGAATTGGTCAATAAAGCACAAAATTGCATTTCGTAGAAGGAAACTCAGGCCGTTCGTTTCGTTTTAAGCACCTTGGGGTGCGTTCCCTTGTTGGGAAATCATTAGTAGTTTGTATATTACCGTAACATAATGGGCCGTTTTAGGACTTCTTAGGAGTCTCATTAAAATCTACATATCCTATGAGGTTATTTTATTTTGTCTAAAATTTCAAGTTTTTATATTTTATAAATTTCGATATAAACAGACTGATGTCTAATAATTGGCGATGCCGGTTTCTTGGCCAAAAAATTGTCATCTCTGACCTTAAACCTGAAAAAAAGCAGAAAATAATATTCACTCAGATTTATTGTATGGCCTTTCGAAATAATACGTTTATGCCAACGAATAATCCAATCATCAAAACATTTTTTAAACGCGTTTTCCGAAAACGACTACAATTCTCGCCATGAATCCTTTTTCATACCTTCTAATGACGGAAAACGAGTGCATCGAGGTGCTTATTTAAGTACTGGAAATGAAGAAAAGTCAGTCGGAGTCGTATCAGATGGACAAGGCAGTTGTTCGATGGTATTTGTTGAGTTCTTGGCCAGAAAGTCGCTCACAATGGTCTTGCCAGATAGTGCATTATCATGGTGCAAAAGTCATGAGTTTTATTTTCACAAATTTGAATTTGACAAATTTGCCCAAATAATGTTTTCACCTAAAAACTCCGAACAATACAACTTTCATTTTTCGGTTCCGGCTCACATGGAAAGCGCCATCTTCGTTTAGAATACGTTTTATAAATATGTGGTCGGAATTAACTCACTCTAGAATGTCTTCAGAGGCCTTTACGCCATAGAATTTTTGAAGAAAATTCTAATTTTTTGGAATTAGTCGGAGGGTAATGCATTTTATATCCAAACTTGCTTGTAAAACGGTATGAATAGATTAGTAAGGCAAAGACGGCTTTACAAGTGCTTAAGCACGTTTCATAACCAAACAATCGTGTAAATGTACAAACTGGTCCATAACAAACTTTTCATAACAGGTGATACAAAAAATAAAGTCTCCAGGCCACTGGTCAAACCAACAGTACACCAGTATGTATGTATGTATGTTGTTGCTGCGACAATATTATTAGGGAAACAAGATTAGGGTGGCCCGGAATTCAATATTTACAATAAATTAACATATTTAAAATTCAAAATTATATGTATAAAATAAACGTTGTAAGGCGATCTTATCCGACAGCAGTTTTTAGTAAAGTCGATTCACCGTAAACTTTCTGTAAAATTTTCAGGAATTCAGTTCATGAAATTCCATTTGTAATATAAAATTTGAGACAATTTCATTGGTAGACGTTTTTATTGATTTTAAACATAGCAAAACGCTAAATGGAAACAAAGTAAATGGAAGATCCGCGCCAATTTAAAGGAAAGTTATGCTAGTTATAAGTTTGTAACAAAAAAAATTTTTTTTTGGCAATCCCTTAAGGCGAGCTTTTTAACTGATCAATTCCCAGTAACTTTTTGGGCAGAATGTATATCTAGTAGCGAACGAGAACGAGAGATGTCGTTTGCAGTGTTTAAGTGGGGTGTTCGAGATATATAATTTAAGCTTTTCAACTCAAAACAAATACATTCAAAATGTCGTAGTTTCTGTAATGGTTATTTTTAGTTTAGCAATTGTTGCGATTTCATTTCAGCTTATAAAGGGTGTCCCAACAAGAACACAAGATTTAAATGACTAATGCGGCAATTGAATTGTTTCTCTGGCTGTATACCATGTGGCGCCGTCTTGTTGAAACCACATTCCCTCCACATTCATTTCTTCAATTCTAGGCACGAAAAAACCGGTTATCATTTCACGATACCGAACACCATTGACTGTTTACGCTTGACATGCCTCATTTTCATTAAAAAAGGTCCAAAGATTCCTCCAGCCTAAAATCCACACCACACAGTGACACGTTGAGGATGCATTTGCTTGTCATGAATCATTCGAGAATTTTCCTCACCCGAAATGAGACAATTGTGCCTATTGAAGAAGCCATCAAGATGGAAATGGGCCTCGTCACTGAAGATGATTTTATCGGTAAAATCAGCATTTTCATGTTGTCTCTCCAATACCCAATTAACGAACTCCTTTCGCTCTCCATGGTCAGCTGGCTTCAGTTCCTGAGTCAATTGAACTTTGTATGCATGAAGATGCAAATCTTTCGTCAAAATTCGCTGCATAATGGATTTAGGCATACCAATTTGCTGAGCTCGGTGTCGAATTGAGGTGGATGGAGTTTGAGCGACATCATCACGTACAGCTGCGACATTTTCGGTCGATCGACTTAGTCGAAGGCGCGCTGTTGTCTTTACATCACTAACGGACCCAGTTTTGGCAAATTTATCCATTAATCTCTTTACAGTTGACTATTTTGGAGCATTATTGTGACCCCAAATTGATCGCAATTTGCGAACTGTAGCCGCAAATTTCACAATGAGAATGCGTTGTTCATTTGAGTATCGCTCCATTTTTACTAACCTCGTACCTTCTATTAGCAAACAATAACAATTGTTCAAATGTCAAACAATGACACTTCGAATGGCGCCAAATTTAAATCTTGCGTTTTTGTTTGGACACTCTTTAATTGCAATGGGATCAACTATAATGGATATAAAACTATTGATTATCAACAATTGAAAAAAAAGTTCACTGCAATTGATTTCAAATAATTGTAATCAAATCGTCAATTAATTGGTTCAAACAATATAATGGTTCCATGTGTAGCATAAATGCTCTGTAGGTGCCAAAATAAGTGCTTAATAAATTCTAACGTAAATTATCCTATAACTCTAAACAAAAATTAGTTATAGTTATAAAAAAATATGTAAAATAATGTTGATCATAAATTATCAAAAATGTATGCATAAAAATTAATAAAAAAAATTTTATGCTTCTAGAAAAATAAATGTAAAAAGCCGTTTGGGGAATTAAAACAATAAAAACTAAACATTAAACACTACAGATTCGATAGGCATCAACTTTAAACAATTGAAGAAGAAGGAAACCAGTTTAATATATTTTGGAGTTTATAAAAACAAAATATAAATACTTTTTCTTGCTGTGAGTGAGGCAAAATAAAATATTTATATCATTGACTTTTTCTTTTATTGCAAAACGTCTACAATGACAAAAGAATAAAACTAAAATATATTTTTGTTTTAAAGAATATTTGATGAATTTATTCTGAATGCTAATTCCGAATGGATGATGTGCATAAAATGTATAAACTATTTTTTATTTGTTTTTGTTTTTTATTTTTCATTACTTGTACAATAATTCATATGAGCTTCTCAACGTTACGGTGCAGGGGATTTACGTGGGTTGATTAGTGATTTCTATGTGATGAGCGGTCATTTTTGGTTTTTGCATTTGATGGCGGACGATTTCGAAATATGATGATGACAGTGATGAAGAAAGTGATTTTTGTACGTGACATTTCTTTTCTTGTTACGAAATAATTATGATTCATATGATTTGCTCTCTTTTCTTTTCTGTTTTGTTTTTCTTTTGGTTTCATTTAGACGTAAGACACATTATTTTCTTAAGTGTTAACATTTTTCTCTTAAAAAAGTTAATCATCTAGAAAATTAGATATGGAAAGAAAATAAACAGTTTAATCTTTTTTTGTTGTAGTTGAGTTTAGAGAGATAGGAATATACACATAAAATAAGTAGATAGTAGATATTTAGATGGTGTCACACAGTGAGTACGAGTATAATAATGATGGGAAATGTTAACGCAAAAAAACATTGGATTGTTCGAATTTCGAGAAAAAAACACCGATTTGAGGAAAAGGAACCACTTAATTTGATGTGAAAAACATATAAAATTTTAATTGATAGCTTAATAACATCCAGAACAAATAAATGAAATTTAATTGGAAAATCAAACACTGATATTGAAAGAAGTAGAACTGATTTTTTCGGGAAAAGTAGAACCAATGAAAATGTATTTGGTTTTTTGTAATAAAATGTAAATTTAACACAAATTTAATGATCACTGCAAAGTGCTTTGGTGTTTTTTTTTTCTTTATTGACCTTGGCATAACATGCTTTTGCTTTGGATAACAGTTTGCAAAAATTCACTTACCCGCCACAATTTTACTCATTTGCATAACTTGCTGTGCTAAAATTTGATTCAATTGCAACAGATGCTCTCGCTGTTTCTTCTCCTCGTTAATTTTGCTGGGTGGTAAACTGGCAGCCGTTTCCTAAAATACAAAAGAATACAAGAATATTGATTTCAAGAAAAAATTCATGAAAGACATATATATATGTAGATCAGTTTGTATATAAATAGTTCATAGTAATGTCAGGGACGTTCCCTACATTAACAATAATTAAGACTTAAGGCAAAAGAGGCTATGACATGGAAGGCTTTTTTTTAGCGTTTTCAGAATGCACCCCTTTGTTACATAACTTGTTGCCAGTTTGATAGTAATTCCATTATGGCTTTCTCATAGAAGGCTTTGTTTCTATTGGCAAAAGACTGGGACAGCCGATTTTCACAAGCTTCTGTTTGTAGCAAATCATTCATCACAGACGGACATCAGATGGATGCAATTCTCAACAAACCTCCCGGAGTTTCTGGCGGCAATGTGTAAGGTTTAGCGTTGTCTTGATTGAACTCAATTCCTCTCACATTAGATAAAGCTAATCGCTTCCGTCAAAGTGCTTCCTTCAGACATTCAAATTGCTGACAGCATAAATCCAAAAAAATAATTTGGCTATAGGGGAGCAGCTCATATTAGATGACTCCGTGATAATTTTACCAAACACGCGGCAAAAATTTGTTGACCGTCAATACTGTCTTGGCTACAGATTATGCCGGCTTACTGCAATTCCACCACGATCGATTTTGCTTGATGTTACCGTAAGTAGCCCATTTTTCATCGCTAGTAATCATCCAATTGAGAAATGTGTTGTTTTTATAGCGACCGAGCAACGATTGGCCTATGAAAATCATTTGCGTTATCTCGTGTGCCATCCATACATCGATTTTTTTTCTGCGATGTTTATTTCGGAAACAAAATCGACGAAACCAAAATTGCCCGTCATTGCCTGTTACAGTATCAGAGCCATAAATATATTCACTGCTTTTCGTTCTCGCCTTTATCGAAGAAAAACTACAAAATATGATCTTTTCTGATGCTCATCTCTAATGTGCTCTCAAACAATACTAATCCAGGCAATTAAATCTGTCTGAGTAATTTTTTAAGTATGAAATGTTATCTTTCTAACGCCATTTAGCGTAACCCGATCGCAATTGCACTTATAATGTAAAGACAAACTAACTTCTGTAACAAACGAGCCGAAAAAACCTTGGAGCCTGTTACAAGATATTCCTTTTTGTAATTTCTGGCCAAGTTTCCGCATAGTATAATTAACGCATATTTCGTTTACTAAAACAGTTCTTCAGACATTTTTTCCCCACTAACATCAGGGGCCGTATTAATAAATATCGATTAAACGTTTATAAATCGATTTAAAAAAAATATGTCAGTCATAGACAAAAATGTAGTAAAAGCTTTCAAAATTATGTTAAGTAATTCGGTCGATACTTTTCAATAATTCTAAAAATATAATGCGTACAAACTAACTGAATGTGAGAAGGATTCCAATGTCCCATTCATGAAATGCACAGTCTTGGCAAGTTCATTTGTATAGGAGCCACATAAAAAGATGGACGTCATAATCCATTTTCAATATGATTGGTAGGCTATTCAGTTTATGGATTTATTTATATTCATATAAACCCAACAGTGGTTATCTCATCCATTTGCCTCTCTAAACCGGATTGAAAGAAAAACCAGTACAGAAATTTCAATTTGCGTTTGTGCAATAAGTGAAGCGTCAGAAGGCGCATGTTAAATCGATAGATTGTTCTCAACTAACACTCTGATCTAATTCAAAATGCTGCGTTTGGTACAATTGGATGCAAGATATGAATACAATAGTATATGAGTGAAATTAAGTATTTTGTATGAGAGGTATGACAAACTGCGAGGTTATCCTGGGGATTTTTTCAAATTTTCTACTAATTGTTTAAGCCAGAATGTGTCGTTGTTTCTTTCCAGGGCTTATTCGATTTCCTATCGAATGGCAACCCATCTTGTACTTTACTCTCGTTAGGACCTGTTTGCATCTTATCCGCCAAACAGATTCTAACGAGTAACGCTTATTGCTGAATTGAAGCCATCTTACTCCATCTTTTTTCTTGCTATTAGCTTCTTTGTGATTCGTTTTCAGAGCTCTGCGGTTCAGGTAATACTTTCAATAAAGACCACCCTTTTTAATTTTGAAAAGAATTCTAATTCCCCCGACTTTTTTTTATTTCCATTGTTGCGGATTTACCCCCTGATATCGTTTACTTACCTACGCAAACACTAATCATTACAATAAGTGCAATCGCCAAAAATGTAAGTTACTGCAGTGTGCTAGTTGAACGAATGACCTGTGCCAGTTTTGGTTTAATTTAACGCACTACTATAAAGCACTGCAATGACAAAATTTTATTTACTGCAACACTACAAGTTCGAAAAACCAAATTTTTATGGAAGGTACCAGAGGTACAATTTTCAGACATTATAAAGGGTGTCGAAACAAGAACGCAAGATTTAAATTTGGCGCCATTCGAAGTGTTATTGTTTGACATTTGAACAATTGTTATTGTTTGCTAGTAGAAGGTACGAAGTTAGTAAAAATGGAGCGTTACACGAATAAACAACGCATTCTCATTGTGAAATTGTTTTACCAAAATGGTGAAAGTTTTGCGGCTACAGTTCGCAAATTGCGATCAATTTTGGGTCACAATAATGCTTCAAACGAGTCAACTGTAAAGACAGTAATGTATAAATTTGCCAAAACTGGGTCTGTTAGTGATGTAAAGACAACAACGCGCCTTCGACCAAGTCGATCGAACGAAAATGTCGCAGATGTACGTGATGATGTCGCTCAAACTCCATCCACCTCAATTCGACACCGAGCTCAACAAATTGGTGTCTCCAAATCCACAATGCAGCGAATTTTGACGAAAGATTTGCATCTTCATGCATACAAAGTTCAATTGACTCAAGAACTGAAGCCAGCTGACCATGGACAGCGAAGGGAGGTCGTTAATTGGGTATTGGGGAGACAACATGAGAATGCTGATTTTGTCGATAAAATCATTTTCGATGACGAGGCCCATTTCCATCTTGATGGCTTCGTCAATAGGCAGAATTGTCTCATTTGGAGTGAGGAAAATCCTCGAGTGATTCACGAGAAGCAAATGCATCCTTAACATGTCACTGTGTGGTGTAGATTTTGGGCTGGAGGAATCGTTGGACTTTTTGTTTTTATGAAAATGAGGCATGTCAAGCGATAACAGTCAATGGTGTTCGGTATCGCGAAATGATAACCGGTTTTTTCGTGCCTAGAATTGAAGAAATGAATGTGGAGGGAATGTGGTTTCAACAAGACGGCGCCACATGTCATACAGCCAGAGAAACAATTCATTTGCTGCATCAGTCATTTAAATCTTGCGTTCTTGTTGGGACACCCTTTATAACCAAACCCCTTCATGTATACCAAATTTGATTATATTTTATGTAACTGTTTAGAAGATATGAACCCAAAAATACATGAACAAAATTCAGGTTGCAACAGTCTTCGTGTTAGGAGTTACACGGATAAAAAATCAATTTTGTGAGGTCCGTTTACATTTCTACACACTACATTGGGAAACCCTTCACGTATAGCAATTTTGACTGAAGTATTGTAACCGGGTAAAAGAAATGAACCTAAGAATAATTGGGTTAAATCTGTTATTAGTGGGCACCATACATATGTACCAGAAGGTGGTACATATTTAACCAATGTTTTTTCCAAATTTCAGCAAGAATTATAGATAAAAATATTGGGAAAAATTCAGATCGGCGCAGTTTACGAATGAGGAGTTACAGGGCAAAAATTTGTGTGGGTGACAGCAGAAGGAGCTGACCGATACAGCCCATTTAAAACCTCCGGCTACGATCTGATAATATACTAGGTAATGTCAACCCTTAAAAAGCTTCATATAGATTTACTTATCATGACTACTAACCAGCCAGGCTGGTGGACATCGCTCAATCAATTTAATAAGTCATAAAACATATTTGGTCAAAAGATACTTCGTTCCTTAAATGCTTGCATCTGGGTGTTACATTTTTGACTTATCAAATGATATAGCCTTCATTCCTCCGGGTGAGGATGTACATACATAATTACAGGTCTGGAAAGTTTAAGCGCATACGAATAGTCATTTCAAAACAAAGCCTTCTGTGGGAACGTTTGCAAAGCATTTGAAGTCCGTATTACGCCAGTTCTTAAATATTTGCATTCTCAAATCTTAGTTGGAATAGGCTAATTTAAGCTAATAAACTAATATTCATTTCAAAAGAAAACTTTCTGTGGGAACGTTTGCAAAGTTTTTAAAGTCCGTGCCAGGTTTTCTTAAATATTTGCATTTTCAAATATTATTTGGAATAAGCTAAGTTAACTAACTAATCTTGTTATGGACTGTGAACGCGTTTGAAAATGTTTCGCCTTTGCTTAGGAATAATTCGAATTTGAATTTACTTACATTTGCCGCACTTATTGGCGCTTCGGCTAGCATCTTCTTAATTGATTCAACTTTTTCTTGTCTGCGTTTCTTCTCCTCTGGTGATAATTCAGGCGTCTAGTTTTTTGTTTTTAAAAAATTTTGATAAAATTTCAGTTGTTTTAAATTTTTATAAATCATATTACCGTTTCGGGTATGTAACGTTCGGGTATAACAATTTTATTGGGTGCCAATAAGAGATTATCAATTGTATTTTCTGATATTTTTTCGCCATGTCTTAAAGCCGATCTTACAACGTCCGGGGCATTAATGCGTGGCCTGAGGGCAACTTCCATATCTAAGTCATCGCGGGCGCGCCAATTGGTGTTCTGAAATGTAAATAATTTTAAGTGTAAATAAAAATATGCGAATTATATAATCATAAAGTCAAATTTTTCTGTGTAAATTTACTGAATGCAATACATAGTGCATTCAAAATGCAACACGTCCTGTTAAAAGTTACATTAGTTAAAAATACGATCCTTTAAAGAAGTTGTAAGGTATTGCCGAAGCTATTTTAAGGCACAAAACTATCATTGTTTATATTGCGGAACTATTGGTTGAACTTCAAGAAGATAATTTTCGTTAATAAAAAGTAAAATCTGTTCTTCTGCTAAGTTCTCACTCTTTAAGCTATTTGGGCAAAAGTTATTTTGTAATTAAAATATCATTTTGTTACATTTTATGCCAACGTTTCTTCAAGAACTGTTGACTTCTTCGGGGGGATGTCGTAATTATCAATATATTGAGTGCCATCTATAGAGTCCCAATCTATTGATTAAGCTGTGACATTTTAAGCTGGGATCATCATCAATTATTTCTTAAATTTTATTATTATGGTGTTAAGTTTGTTTATGTTGCATATTTTTGACTATAATTAATGTAATTAATACATCCGCTGAAAAAGTCAACAATTCTTGACGAAAATTGCTGATAATAAGTAATAAAATGATATTTCACAAAATAACTCAGTTCTAAATAGTAAAATAATAATAGTGAAAATTAGAAAGTAACAGAAGAATGAAAAACTATAATCTGATCTATTCAACGTCAACTTTATTTTTTTTTAATTTATTATATCATACAAATTCATACAAATTACACCTCAGCGCCGCATGGCATTATAGAGGCTAGTTGGCAAAATAACTATATGTACATCAAAATTGTTTGTATAATAACAATAGTTTAATACAAAATGCAAACATATTCCTGAAAAATCTAATTTCTTGGCATTTACTTCAATATTAACTCAAAATTCATACCAGAAGCTCTTCGACATTTTGCAATAAATACCCTTTCATTGGCGATTTAAATAATGAAAGTGTTTCTAGTGATTTTAACTGTTGTGGTAAAATATTGTACTGACTACAACCCGAATGTTCTATACGCTGTTTTGTTGTTTCAGATCGACAAATAGCTACTCTCAAATTGTCATTATTTCGTGTATTGAAAATATGCTGATTTCGGGAAAAATTTCGGTAAAAAAAACTTCCTGTCCAATAATTTAAACTGTGGTTTATAAATAATTTGCGATATAAAATAAATTAAGTCAGTCTAAGATGTTTCCACGAATTTTATTCTATAATTTCTTAGGTTCTAAACTATTTAAAAGTTTGAAAATCAAAGTAATTTTCTGTTGCGGTATAAGGCACCACCACTTTTGATTGTAATTAGGCTGTTGCCACAAGATCATTAATTTCGACGTTATAATTGCAACATTGGAAAGGAATCTGTGCTGTCTGGACTATTTTTAAGATTTCTCATGAATATTTTACTTTCAAAATCAGATCTAGATGGAGTGATAGCAATTTTATTTTTTTATTGGTTATTATTGGAGCAGCTGTAAATTCCAATTAAAGTTATAATTCCGTATTTTAGGACGAAAAACATACATAGTGAACAATTCTAATAAGTGATGTAGATCGTCATATTGTAAATCATGTTTTTCTGGTTGTTAAGTCACCGTACTTACTATTATATTAGTTATTGTTTATATGAAAAAAAAAAACATGAATATCCCTAATGTTGCGACCTTTGATGTTTTATGTCCCTTAATGATCATTTGTTTTGTTTTTGAATTTATAACGCTGTCTATGTCCTAATACATAGCAATTGTTGTTGTAATTCTGTCTGCGCTGTGTACGTCTCCTCTTGTTATGTTTTGGAAGGTTACCGCTAATCTTTTTGTTGGTGATTTTGATCCTGGGGCCAATAAAGTCAGTTATAGGCGAGTAATTGAATTTAAAAGAAGAGTCTGCTATTGAGTGTGGGACAAGGTTTATTGTGCCTAAAGATACTCAAGTCGAACCCTTGAGTGAGGAAATGCCCAATACGTACAACATTTCCAGGGTTGTTAAACCAAGCAATCCTTAGACACTGGTATTAAAATTATTGTAAAGTTGTATATGAATTTGTTATTGAATTATGGAGAAAATACGTTATAATATTGCAATTTAATGAAATCGGCCTCAAGGCTTAAAATTACAATCCTGAATAAATAAGTTAAATTAAATTAAATGTTAACTACTTAACAATACTGATATAAAAAATTAACTATTTATTGCAAGATTCAAGTCACTTAACATTATTGCAGACATGACGACACAATTGTGCAAACGTTTGAAAAAATTAAAAAGTAATGTACTCAATTCATTTACCAACTATGGTTCCAAGAACTTGAAGATTTTTTTAGTTTTATTACCAATTAACTCATTTTCAATTATAAACTAGCCGACCCGGCAAACGTTGCTTTGCCTTCAAATTTTATTTTTATTGGAAATGTTTCATGCCAATCGATCTATTATAATAAGAAACGCCTATATTTGCAGAAGAACTTAAAATATGTTCACTCAACCGAAATACAAAATTCTGTTTAAATACCTTTAGCAGGAGCAGAAATAATTGCTTTTTAATTTATGGTTTGTATGGGAGGTACCACGCCCCATTGTCCAATCCCGCCCATATTTGCAGTAGCACTTAAGATATGTACACCAAACCTACGCACCAAATTTTGTTCAAATACCGTAAGCAGGAGCAGAAATAATTGAATTTTAATTTTTTGTTTGTATGGGAGGTACCACGCCCCTTTGTCCAATTGGACCGAATTGTAAATCTAAACCATCCCGGGCACCACCCAGACGCATATACAAAAATTTATGCAAAGCGGTCCAGCCGTTCTGGAGTTTTAAGCGTCGGAACAAACCACGATTCATTTTTATATATTATATATATATATATATTATATATATATATATATATTATATATATAGATATAAAATAAACAAAGTAGATACTTACATTCTTGTTCATATCATTTTCCGATTGACTATTTTCGGCAGCCTTAACGTTCACCACATTGTTTGGAGCCGTGTAATGTCTTCGCTTCTCTTTTGGCACTGCTCGCCGATGTTTATGCTGCGATGGCACCTTTTCCACAACCTTTTCCGTATCCTCTGATGCTGATCCTGCAGACATTTCATTCATTATTTGCCTTGCGGCTTCACTTTGAAATGATGGTGTTAGATCGGTGAGGCTTTTGTTTAGACTTTGCTGTGAATCAGTTTTCTGGCGCAAAGCGTTCTGTGAGGAATGACGTGAATGAGACGAGCTATTACTATGATGGTGGTGATTAGAGGTGGTGGACTTTTGTTGTTGTTGATGTTGCATTTGCTTGGCAAAATAGGCATTAGCGAGAGGATTCAAATGTTCTCGGTGTGCCGATGACGTATGACCATTAGTAGCATGATTCGAATGGGAATAGTTACTGTTCTTGTCGTAACCATTTGATGATGAGCTATGACCGTTGTGACCATAGTAGTCATTGTAGTTATAGGACTGGGATGTGTTCGAAGATGACGATGCGTTGTGGTGACCACTACCATGCTTATGGCGATGATGATGTCTAGATGAGGATTTTTGTGGTTCATTGTATGATCGTGGCAATGATTTTGATCTTTCGGTGATCTTATGCTCTTCACTGTGATAATTACCACCAGTACCACTTCCATTCATAATCCCATAATGCTCTTCTTCCAATACTTGATCGAGATTTTGGGTGGAATTGCTTAAACCCGTGCGCTCACTACGATCGCGATGCCTTCTCTCGGACTCTCGTTTGACTATGCGCACGGTTTTAATTTCCTGTTTGTCCTGTTGCGTCAAATTAGCAAAGGGATTCGTTTCCAAAAAACCATCACTATCAACACCACTAGTTTCTAAATTATCACTAGAATCATTGTAACGATAAGAGGATGAGGAACCGCCACGTCTGTGCGATTCATGTGTCATACTATCAACGGTATTATATTCACTTAGCTTGCTAGAAGTCGAAGAACTATTCAACAAATTACCACCTGTGTTATTTGTGCCGCTTGTATCTACGAACAAGGGCTTGGACAAATTCATGGTAGAATCAGAGACACTGCGATTAACGCTCATCATGGAATCCAAATCCGTTTCAATCCAACAGCCCGAATTTGTCCTTTTCTTTATGCTCCCACCACCACCGCTTGCACTTGGTGTGGAATGCTCACCATTGCGTAGGTGCTCCTTGTTATTGCCAATTTCTTGATATAATTTACTAGAATTTTCGGTCAATTGTTTTACAGCTGCACTCAGTTCTTGTCGTTGTCTTTGCATATCACCCACCAGAGTCTGGACTCTTTTCAATTCGGACTCCAGCATAGCCGTTGTGTTGCTGGCATAGGTATCAGAAATTTGCATTTGACTGCCACGATTCGGCTGTAGCTTTTGCCTCAAGATAAGCAATTCCTGTTCGAGACGGGTATTGCCGGCAACAGTTAATTCAAGTTTCTGTAATATGGGAAAAGGGAGGATGCTCAAGAGTTTATAAAAGAAAATAAGTTTGTTCGGAACGTTCACATGCTAAGGAGTATAAATGTAAGCATGATTATATGATTTATGAATAAGTAGTTAGAATGTCGTCTATTTTTTTATTTTTTTCTCAGTGACCAAATTTTACTAATGAACTGCATATTTGTTTTCCAGAGTTACACACGATTTGAAAAAGGATACGAATGAGATTTTCACATTCAATATTGGTGATTGATATTGAATTCTAATTGCAGGATCAGAAAAGGATAGACGTACCATTTAATTTGAAAGGCATTTTACAAAACTAAACTTTATTTTAAAAAACGTCTATTGGGCTGTAATATCTGAAATGTCGCTCGCGAAGTCTTGTGTTTAAGTTTGATTTATTATAATTATTTGATAATTACTTATTAATACTGACCAGAAATGTGCTTTTGTTAACACAAATTAAATTCTCCATTTTTCTTTCTTTTCTTAATATCTACTACAAATTTTATAGATACAACGGGGATTTCATGGCCATTACATCTATATATACATATATATATATATATATATATATATAGAACTGCAATTTGTTTTATTCTTGTGTTTATGTCTTTGATCCGAATAGGCCTCTAAATTAATCTATTGGTTGCACTTTTCACAGCATTTTTACAGATCTTGATTGCCAACCCAAAAGACAATTTTGAACGACTTCGTCTCATGAATTACTTGTTAGATGTATGAAAATGCGAAAATGAGAAATCCTGATGGCATTGAGAGAAATGTGATGTTCGAGCAAAAGGAGGACATCACCTTTTTAGAAATCCTCTATAACAGCCAAAGTAATAAGAATCTACAATTGACACAAAAAGTACATGTTTTAACTTTTTTCTAATACATTCGATTTTCTGGCATTTTCAAATATAAGAAAAGTTAATTTTCGATTTGTTCATAAACAGGGTGTCCGTTTGAAAGGTATACTACTTTGTTTTGTCGCCATTTTGGTAAAAATTAGTCTTGACAGTTCATACTCGGCAGTCGTGAAGTAGAGACGTGGCAAATTTATTATGGAAAAATATGTAAACCAACGTTTTTTAATCGTTAAAACATTTTATCAAAATCAGTCATCGATTACTGTGACGATGAGAAAGTTACGTGAAATTTTTGGGAGAAACAACGTGCCAACAAGTCGCACTATTTATCGTCTAGTTAATGATTTCGAAGAAAGAGGGTCCGTAGCTGATAGGGCAAGCATGGACCACAACGTACTGCAAGCGGCTGAAAACATTACTGCTGCTCAAGTTAGAGTTCACAACAATCCATCAACCTCAATTCGACGCCATTGCACAGGAGCTTGGTCTTCAACGAACAACTTTGACCACAATTTTGCACAAGGATTTGCATTTGCTTATAAGTTGACACAAGAGCTTCTTCCACTAGGATGTAACAGCTCGCCCATGACAACCCCAATTTTCAAGAAAAAATCATAATGAGTGACGAGGCACATTTTCATTTGAATGAATATGTGAATAAACAGAATAGTCGGTTCTGGGCAATGGGAAACCCTCAAATTATTCATCAGTCACCTTTGCATCCATTAAAAGTGACCCTCTGGTGTGCAGTTTGGTCAGGAGGAATCATTGGACCTTACTTCTTTGAAACTGAAAACGGCGTGACGGTAACTGTCAATGGGGAGCGTTATCGTGATATGATTAAAAACTTTCTAACGCTACAACTGCATGCTTTGGGCTTGATTAACATGTGGTATCAACAAGACGGTGCCACATCGCATACAGCCAGGATTACAGTAGAATTATTGCGAGACCTCTTTCCACAACAAGTTATTTCAAGAAATTATGATTTGATTGACCTCCACGGTCACCTGATTTGACTGCTCCGAACTTCTTTTTGTAGGGCTATCTGAAAATCAAGGTTTATGCAAACAAACCAGAAACGCTTGAGCAACTCAAACAAAATATTCGTGATGAAGTTATTGAAATACCGCGTGAAATGTGTGAGAATGTAATGAAAAAAGTGCTTAAGAGGCCTCGCATATGTGAGGCTAACAGAGGCGAACATTTATCTGATATTGTATTCCATACATAATTGCCGACATTAAATAAATCATTTATCAATTTAAGATCCATTCTCTTTCATTTAATCAAAAATTATAAACAAACAAAGTAGTATACCCTCCCGACGGACACCCTGTATATGAAAACTAGATTTTTTCGACTTTAAAAAAATAAATATGTGAAAAGTTGAATAAAAGTAAATATTCTGACTTTTTAAATATAGAAAATTATAAATTAAACTTAATGTTTAAGAAAGCAATTGATTAAAAAAAAATATGTAATATAATAATAAAATATAAATATGGTAATAAAAATTTAAAAATGTTATTTTTGGCTCGAAGCGGGCTTTTCTGCAAGTGCAGCTTCACATCTGGTTGACTATTGTGCTAGAAGAGATCATTTCTGACAACACTTTCACTTATCTGGCGATAAGTCAGCAAATACCACCAGTAGGAAACCATTTACTCATGAAAGACCCAAAACTTTCTTTTGAAATGTAGATCTTGTCAGAGTTTGTAACGCTATTTTGCCACTTATCGGAGTATCAAAAACAACATAGAATCACTCCATTTTATATATGGGGTTATCCATTTTTCGCTTCCAAAAGTAAAGTTAAATAAAACAAACATAAAGCTATGATTTAAATGAAACTGTTAATTCATTATAATGCTTGGACTGCCGGTCAGGATGTCACCTGCCATCTGAAGTCTTACTTATTTAGTGAAAGGCTTGCCATTTACGAATATGGATCACTTAATAACCGAAGAACGCGTAAAAATGGGTAAAGTTACGCGTTATTCAATTGTTAAACGATCCATATTCGTAAATGGCAAACGTTTCAATAAATAAATAACACTTTAGATGACAGGAATTTAGCAGCTGACAATCTTGCCAGACTGGGTGTACAAATTTGTACAAAACTGTATGAGTTGCGTTTTCCTGGTTACTGAAAATACTAAAATTATGATGTTTAATGGATAAATCAAATAAAAATTGAATTTTTCTGAATGCTCACTTAACTGGTAATGGGTCAATAAATCGAGCATGGCATTGTGAGCTCAATGCATGGTGTTGTGTTGCATATATAAGCTTCGACCCAGCTGAACTCTTGGCGGCTGTTCTATTCTTGCTCTCTTAATTAGTTAAAGGTAGCATTATAAAAAGGGCGTATTAACCAGTTTTTGAAATATACGAATGGTTAAAATTTGGACCAAAAGATTTAACGCAGGCTTGTCTTTGGAGCAATGTTATTTTTTTATGACTTATCGGTGCTTTTGAATCAGTAATTATGATTTAATGATGAACTTTTGGTAAATTGGGTTCATTTCACCAGAAAATTTTTTAAAAAGTTCAATATTATTAAGATATTTTGCAACCCTTGCAAATTCTTTAACAAACTATTCGCATAAAAGTAATCAAAAGTTTGTGGAAGCAATGAAAGAGATCATCTCATTGAAAGAGATCATCTGCTGGGTAACAGAGTGCATTCACATCGTACTATTTATTATCTACATTTTATTCTCCGCTATACATTTTTCTCTTTCTAATTTTTCGACATCATCATTCACAGAAATCACATCATCATTCAATTTTCGTATTTCATAACGACTGTAATATAAATAGTAAGGACAGACAAGAAGTTTCTAATATACTAATAATAAAAAAAATATAAATTATTTTATTTGCAGAACACCTGATACACATTCCCTTATAGATGTCAAGCTGGTTTCCGCCAAAACTGTCTAGACAAATTAAAATACCGAAGTTTTACACAGTTTGATATACGAAAGCTCTCTTTATGGTATGATTTTTAATGCCCTCAGTAGACATAGTCGTAGACCAATATTGAACATAGAATCTTTGTATAATTTTCTGCAATATTTATTTTGATGACAGTTCGAGACCTTAGAGATCATATAAGATTATGCTATTGAATTTAAATTATGCTCAAATTGCTTACATAAGGTTGGGGATTGGGAAGTAATGTTTTCTAAAAGATGGATTGACATTATTATTGATACCCCGATAAACTGTAATAATATTAAGATTAGGCCCTATAGCACTGCTATATTGCACAATTAATTTTGTTGGCATAGTGATTCAAAATTATTAACCATAATATCCCTCTAAGCAACAATGAAGAATCTGTGTGACTGTCCTGTCATGTAGTTTTTTTAGGAATATTAAGTCTTGATATTACAGCCTATTTCAGCATTTATCATGGATGATATCTTACCATTTTGTGGCTTTAACAAATTTTAACCGATAACTTCCGAATTTTGAAATATCGTTTTTTTTCTTTAGAAAATTTAAAATTTCTTAAACTGATGTTAGTAAAAACTTAATAAATAATTCATGTTTCAGTATTAGTTACAGGAGAGTAGCGTAGCCATAAATAAAGCTTTTCTAGACAACATGCTTCAAAGAGTGGCAGCGAGAGTATTAATCAATATAGCTGGAAATGTCGTAATAAAGATTTAAGAAATATTCATCAAACTACACAAGCATTATGTGTAAACATAAAAAAATAGACGACAAACTTCTACTAGGCACCTCGTCTACCTTGGAATTTTCAGCTAGAAGCTGATGTACTCGCGACAGTTCACGCTCCAGCATATGCTGTTGTTTTTTGGCCGCCTCCAAGGCCAGCGGAGTACCACGAGTATCCTGTATACGCGCCTTGATGCCACCCAAAGCTCTTTCTAGATCTTCCTTATCACGTTGTAAACTCTGTAGAGTGCCAGATTCCTCTTGTAGCAGCTGATCCAAATGGTATAATTGGGCGACTTTAGACTGCAAGCAACAAACAAAACGTGATTGTGGGCTATACTATTTGTAATATATTAAACAAAGTTACCTGTAATTCTGCATTATCCGGTTCTAAACGATCCCACTGCTGTTGTTCTTCCTCCAACAACCGCTTCTCTTGAATTCTTTGATTGAATTCCAGACGATCCTGTGTTACCGCTTCTGTTCTTTGCGTTGATAATCTGCCATTGGCATCATTACGGTACAAAGATCCAAGTTTAACCATGTTGTCTACTAGGTTTACCAGAGGTTTACTCTTTTCATACTGTCGCTCGAGATCTAGTAAATGCTGTTTCAAATAATCCAAGCGTTGAATACTTTCGGCTCGAGTTAGTCCTTCAGCCGTAAGTAGGCGATTCTGTGGAAAAGCGTTCTATATTAACGACAATGAAGAGATACAAGGAAGAAAAGCCCAAAACCATTGATTATACGATATGAATCGTAAAAATTAGAAATTAGTGTATTATGTTAGGTTTAAATAAAAATCAACGCTTAAACGAAAAAACTAGTGAAGAACTTAAAGGATAAATAAAGATTAAATAAATGAAGTTACACATCAATGACAGTAATTGCAAATCCTCCACTAAAAATAGTTTAGAGATGTTATTTTATAGAGAATGGGTGAGTTTGTCGATTAGAATTTTAGTATTGAACATTTCTACAGCAACCAGTAATTTTTAAAAACATTTAAGTTAAAATATATATCCGTATTTATCCAATTTAGTCGACCATAATACCACCAATGCTTCTGGATTGAATATAAGGTGGAACCCCAATTAAAAACCAAATGAGAACCTCTGTTAGAAAGATTTTGGGTATTTTGATGGTAATCAAATTATGTCTCAGAAATTGAATCAACCTCTAGTGAACGATTTGTTGGTTACAATATTCTCGATAAATGCAAAAATAAAACTAACAATAAATATATATTTGTGCTTAAAAGTAAGTGTAGAATCGCACTGACTTTTTTTTTATAATTATATATTTTTCGGTTAAAATTTTCAAACCTAAGAAAAGGGCAGTGATCATCCTTCATATGAATGCCATTTTATATTTCACCTATTGCAGTTATCAAATAGGCGACACAATGAACAAAGGACTTTCCTTCGTTTTTTTGCTTACGAATATTCATAATTTAAAAACATTTGTGATTATTTACCGAGATTTCTGTAGTCATCCTCACCGCTAAATAAAAATTATGGTGAAGCGGCCATTTATTGCGTAGTTCGCAAAAGTAGCAAATATTTTCTAGATTTGATGGGTATAACTGCTAATAGTTATTTTCCGAACATCAGCATTTCTTATAGTCGTAAAATATATATAATACATACCTATATATATATATATATATATATATATATATATACCTAGTAAAAAGAAATCCATTATTTTTCCGATAGGTGGCTTTAGTAGCCAGTACCACACGTTAAGTAGGTGCTAGATGGCGTTAGAAAGGTAAGATTTCGTACTCAAAAATGCTTTGGGAATGTTTTGTGCTTGAACGCGCTGCAAAGAAGATACCAGCAAAGGGAAAATACACTATATATTTATAGCTGTTCTTCGATAAAGGCGAAACGCTAGCTAGACGCCTCAAAATACGATCGCATTTATAGTTCTGATCATACGGAATTGTTTCGTTGATTCCGTCGGAAATTTTCATGTCGAAGATATAACTCGCTCAAAGAGGCCAATTGTCGAAAATGTCGATAAAATAATGAAAATCGTTAAGTCCGATCATGACGTAAACACCGTTTCGATTGGCTAAGAGCTAAACATTGCCAAAAAAAAAACATTTGAATAACGCCGTATATAAAAAAAAACTGGAATCGTTGCTGACTCACAATCAAGTCGATCCATTTCCGGTAATGAAAAATGAGTCAAGATTAAGAGAAAACGGCCATGGCGGCGAATAGTGATGAGCTGGCACAAAAGGTCTTTTTTGATTTGGTGAGATTGCAGGAAATCATCTATTATGAGCTCCTTCCCCAGGGCCAATCTCTTAATTGAGACCTTTATCATCAATAATTGGACTGTCTCAAGGAATTGTGTTCCATCAGGACAGAAATCGTATCGTATCTACCCTAAAGTTCGGACCTAGCACCAAATGGTTGCCAGCCATTCCTGTCTATGGCGAATGATTTGCTGGTGAAAAATTCACTTTAACAGAAACTTGTAAAAGTTGACTGTCTCGGTTTTTTTGCTAATAGGAAAGATGATTTCTGTGGGACAGACATATTGGAATTAACTTCAAAGTAGCAAAAAGTTATCCCACAAAACGGTGCATAGTTTGATCTAAATGGTTTTAGTTTCTAGACGCCACGTTGATTAGTATATTTATTTGAGCCATAAAAGTAAGCGATCTCATTGAATTTGTAAACATGGAATTGGTCGCTGTTATGTAATTCAATATTTCCATTTGAAAGGTCTCAGTCCAACCAATATTAAGTACTGGGTAGTACAGTTTTAACAAAACGTATAACCTGCCAAGACGAACACCGTAGTGGTTGACCAATTGAGATGTCCATGCCAGACACTGTTAAGAAAATTCACAAAATGGTATTGACAGTTTGACAGTTTTTACTATAAACAGGGTACAGAAGCTAGCAAACATCGCGGGAAATAGCATATCGTTGCTAAAATGAGATTATATTGAAAAGTAAAGACAAAATTTCCAAACTTTTTTGAGTCTTTTTTGTTAGATCGACTGGTTTTGGGACCGTCCTTGTAGATATTTGAACATTTTTTTTTTGAGGCTAGTAACAGTAACAGTTTAAATCTCAAAAATTAGATCTTTTCCAAAAAACTATCTGGAGTGCCAGTTAAACGGATTTTAAGCAAGTGTATCCATAAATGGTGCATACCTAAAAATATATAATGAAACAGAATTGATTCATATTTATTTATAATAACAGAACGTCGTCAGCGAAGCCATTTTTAATGCATTTTAGAAACTTCTATCCGAAAAGTTTCTCTATCAAATAGTACAAAAGTTATAGCAAAAAATAGTGACATTTTTGGCAAAATATTAAATTCCGAAAAAATTCCGTGAGATCCAGTCATGCTTTACGGAACTTGAAGTGTAGATGGTAAATTTTACCCTTTACGTTTAGTTAGAAATTATTAACAAAATACCCAACACCAAAGTTACATATGGTTTTTTATCTATCACTGTAATACCGACTGAAAATTCTTTAGAAAATCTAATGAAAGGACAGTGGATGGCAGTAATTCCGACTGACCGAGAATAAATAAAATAAAATAATAACCTGAACATCGTGAATGTCAGAACAACATTGTTCAATGGCACGAGCTGTATTACTGTTTTGGCGCCGCAACTGTATCAGTAACAAAACCAACTCTTCATGGGTGCGACTTAATAAATCGCCAGCAGAAACATCCAAATTCTGCTTTTCACAAAAAAGTCACACAACGGATAGATAAGAAACAAAGCAAATGATCATTAGCATAAATAAAAGAATATCGAAACAAATAAAAAACATTAATTTGTTTTGGCCAAACTACCAAAGACATACCCTTATTTGTGAACTCGTTTCTCGCTCCAATATATCGATTTCAGCTCTACTTCCAAAACGTCGTATTGGATATGACGCCAAATGCTGCTGCTGCTGTTGTTGCTGATACAAACGATGCAAATGTTGCTGATACTGATTGTGCATATCATAGATATTGGGAACCCCATCAGCTCCATAATAGTCGAGGCCTAAACCGATGTTACTGCTGCTGGCATGCAGAGGTGTGGATGTCAGATAGGCATTACCCAAACCACAGCCTATGCCTAGATTGCTGCCACCAATGCCGCTGCCAGTTAGCATGCCACGATCCGTTAGCGATGTGGTTTTAGCATATTTCATATCGTGTGCTGTGGTGCCATAGTAGGAGTTTTCCAGTTGTTGCATTAATTCGTAATCATACTGATCCATCTGTGCTTGCATTTGCAAATCTGAGGGATCTGGTTTCACAGTGAGATTGCTCATCGGTAGATTTTTAACGTTACGCACCGATATGGAAGCTGTGGAATGAATAAAGCAGAAAGAAAACAGCAACGGAGGAATGTTAGAAAACATTTCAGTTCTTTAAACTTTAATAGATTGGCATTCTTATACGATAATTTAAAAAAAAAAATATAATATTATGTTTGTATGACATCAAGGAAATGGATACTAAAAAAATGTTTATGTATTTAGATTGGGACTTTAAATTAAATACGACGGAATTGACATATTTAGGTTGGCTTAACTATAAATTAAATCAAGACAAATGTAAGACAAAAAAATGATCTAAGAGGGGCAGTGATATTTGGAAATGTTGTCATATTTTCAAACATTTTTGTTCCGAAAACGATGTAATAATCAAGTCAGATTATGATATCGTTTTCGCTAGGATATGTATCGTTTTTTTTTTATAAATATGTAAACCTTCAAGCGCAATTTTGCCAAAACAAATCCTCTGAATTAATGCACAATATTGCCTTGAACTGAATTGCAACTGAATGGAAAATATGAATTAAATTAGGCAATAGAGATGGTATCAGAAACGGTGAAGTTACCCGATCGATTTATTTACATTTTACCAGGTATTACATTAAATTCTATCGGCGAGCATTTAAGCTACTGGGCATGGTACTTATGGTTCATTCTCATTCTCAGGACTAAGTTTATCAAACGCGTTACGTGTGTCAAATTTGGCAGAATTCAATGCAACTGCTTGACACATACGGAAACGAAGAATATATGGGTTAAATTGGT